>PVIC010026491.1:0-24488 GCA_004025085.1 Thryonomys swinderianus | reverse complement strand
GAGAGTATATGAGTGCACAGTCGTGCTCACGCATGCACCCACCCCCATCCAGGTTATAATGGCTTCTCTGAGCAGAGGCTCAAGCCCTAGAGGGTCCGATCCTTTGACTGTCACAGGTTTCTTCCTGAGGTGGTGTTCATGGTTCATTTTTGTGCCTATTCCTATATTAAAAACTAAAAGGAAGCAAAGGGGGTTATTCATAGGGCAGTGGAACTGAATAGCCTTGATACACAGCAGTACAATTGAAGCTGACTTCAAGATCTACCTTATCTCCTGGCCCTGAAGTCTTCTTAGAGAATGCAGGGTGGACACCAGGAAACCACACTCTAATGCTGACCCTACCTCCCACACCCTCACCTGCACTCACCCTGGTTTTGTCTCGTCTCTTGCAACTCTGACTCTCCATCCAGCAGAGAAGGATCACACGTCCATTGTACAGATGACAAAACCAAGGCTGTACTTTTAGATCTATGCTCACTGCACCACCGGCCCTGCTTCTTCCTGCTCCCTGCTTGCTCAGTGGGGATTTTCTGGCTCAGCCTTGTAGGCCCCGTGAGAACAGGACTCAAGGTACTGAGCAGAAGAAAGAAGCCACCTTCTATGCAATGGCAGGCAAAGTGAAACCCACAGGGTTAACGTCAGATTGCTGTTTAGGCTCTCGCTTCAAGAGCTTTCTGTCTATTGGGTGAGGGAGGGTGGGAAGCACTGGTAAAGGACCCAGGCTTGGCCCCAGCCCCAGCCCCACACAGCACACACTTCGGAGCTGACCCAGTTCTCTTGGGAGGGGCTCCTCCACACCTTCTCCTGGTCATGACTGTGGGGTCCCTTTGTGTAGCTCAGAAAGTGCCAATGATTTAATTCTCAGGGGTGGTGAGAACCAGGCCCCTGCATCTTCCCGAGGCCTTGTGCTCCGAGCTAATGCCGGTTTGTAAAGCACGTTATGATTTATTCATTCCGCCTTCCCAGGCTTCCCAGGACAACCTTCCCTCACACAAATGAGTGCAGCTCCTAGAATAAAATGTCAGGCCTCATTAAAAGAAAAAACCCGGGTGTGGGGGATGTCCCTTTCTTGCTCCCTGCCTGTGTCACGCTGGGTTTGTAGAACTGAGGTCAAACTGAAGGAAGCACCTGGGCTGACCCGTGGGGGACACAGCGGGCTTCTCTCCAGGATCCAGCCTGTCTGAGTGAGCAGCTCTTGGGTCTGTCTTGGATCTCTCTGTGCCCAGCACTCCCACCGAGCTTGCTGGAGGCGTCCCTGGTGGCTGGTGGCAGGTGACCAGGAGCAGGGCGGTGCCCGGGAGGGCTGGGGCCTTTGTGGAGCCAGGCTTCAGCTCTGTGTACTGACTGAGGCTCGGGCCAGAGACAGTCCCTCGCCTCTCAGGGATGACAGGGACTAGAGGAAGTCACCAGACCCGCCCTGGTGCTGTTTCCATGACTGTCATTATCAAGCGACCCTGAGCTTGGGAAGGCCCCTGGAGCTCAGGTACAAGAGGGATTCCCCCATGTCCTCCCAGAACTCTGTTAGGGGGCCCCTTACTCAGGCCTCACCTGTGCCCAGGAAAGCTGAGCACAGAAAAGGGCAACATCTATAGCAGGGCCAGGCTTCACAGGCACAGAAATCTTGCCGGTGCAGTGATACTGGGGACTTAATGGCCTTGTCACATCCTCTAACACGAGCAATGCTTCCACGCACAGCAATCAGCATTGTACTGCCAGAGGGTCACGCTCTTTAGGGAATGAAGACACTTTTGGACAGGAACAAAAGCTTTTGGGCAGTTGAGCAGCTTTGGAAGCGGACTCCAGGCAGCCTGTACCCAAGGGACTTGTGGCCTTTGTCTTCACCTTCTTATTCCCAGAAGGGCAAATTAAAACATGATGACCTCGGAAGAGAAAACCCAGAGTGAGCCCTGAGGCCCTGCAGGCTGATGGTCCTCCAGGTCATTCCCAGAAGAGGACGCTGCTCTCACTGCCTCTTGGTGACTACGGATCGGCCATGCCCTTCTCAGTGGAACCTTAGCATAGTATCAGTGTATCTGTAGACATCTCCCTTTCTGGGCAATTCACACTGTCCTCACTTGTGATACTAATAAATCTTGATGCTGTGTAGCAGTCAGTCTGATCCAATCATCTACAGAAATCAGAGGGGGGTTGTCACCTAGAACATAGGAATCTGGGGGCCTGTTCCCCCTTTATGAGCTGTTGCAGGGACTAGCTGCGTCCCTAAGAGTCCTAAGTGTGGGTTTGGTGGCCTGTTGCATGCTGTAGAGGTCTTCACTTGTGTATCCCTCTCTCTCACCTGTCACTGGGTAGTGGGCAACTGGAAACTTCAGAGACCTAACTGGGGCCTAAAAGTGATGCTTGTGCAAAAGAGGTCTCTCCCAACACCCTAGAGAAACAGCACCAACAAAGAGTTGCTTTTGGATTCATCCAGTTGATGTTGACGTTTTCACAGTGCCCCAGTTCCTCTCATCTTCCAAGCAAAGAACTGGGTGAGTTATTCCAGCTGGGACAGTAAAGAGATGCAAATGGTTCACCCAGTTTTGAGAGTTTTTCTTTCTGTAACTACAGGGCATTTCTCTGGGCATCCAAGATTATAAAATGTTAATTGATTTTTCACAATAATTTTTCAAAAATATAGTAAGTACATTACACTCTGTTGGGCTTCCTTAAATACATGTGTCCTCAGTGGGTATGATACAGCTCCCTGGGAGCCAGCATATACTCTCTCTTCCTCTGTCACTCTGTCTCTCTTACTTTCTTTTTCATTTCTTTTGAAAGGGAATTCTGCAAATGGCCGAGGTTGGACTCAAACTCAAGATCCTCCTGCCTCAGTCTGCTCAAGTAGCTGGGAATACAGGCTTGCAGCCTGGATCTCATTCAACACTGAATGTGAAAAGCATCATTCTTTTATGTGTGAAATATAGACATACATATAGAGTATAGACCGATGCACAATATATCTCTGATATAAACTTTATAGTTGTGATGATTAGGTCAAAAGGGCTCCTAAAGGAGACAATAATGAAAAAACATGATTGAAAAATACCAGTGAAATAGAAAATGAGATGACAACTGGTCTATGTGACTCAAGGTTCGCCATGCGAACATCTTTCATCCCATCTCATGAGGGCTGTCCAGGGAGGTGGAGGATTTGTTTCCTCTTAAGTGACCTTGACCTTGACCCTCACTCTGGACTCTGATGTATTTCGGGTGGATAATTCCTTTCCCTCCCTTTTCTGGGATGTTCAGATGTCTCTCAGGGAGCTGTCTTTCCACAGTGACCTGTTAAATACATCATCTCTCTGTTACAAGCAAGGCTTAGGCTCATTCTGGTCTGAAAGAAACATATCCCTCATTGCTAAGTCTAGAACTGCAGAATGGGTTTTTTCCAGCCTCTCCACATATTTCCACACATTTCTGGGTCTATCTCTGTGTTCAAATACTGAGTCATTAGGAAGTGTTTCTGTCATATACTATTGACACATGCAAAAGAACTTACAGTGCAAAGTGTCTCAAAGGTCTTTTCTGAGACAAAGGATCCATCGAGGCCAAAGAGAAATATAGATGCATAGGACAGCATTCCTCCAAGGATTATCAGATTGTTCATATAGGGACTGGACATCTTTATCAGCCTGGAGGGAAAGAGATGATATGTTTACAGAGCTTGTTTACTTATTCCTTCACCAAACACTTCCCAGGGCCTGCGAGGTGTGTGTGTGCTGCCGAGGCTATAGTGGGGGAGAAAATGGAAGCCTTGCTTTTCTCTTCTTCCCCATTCTCATCTACTTGGGCCCATTTACCTCTTCATCAAGGGATCACAGACAACTGCATAATTTATTTATTTATTTTTTTTGAGACAGGGTCTTGTTTTGTAGTTCAGGCTGGCCCTGAGCTCACAATGGAGCCCAGGCTGGCCTCGAACTCAGCAATCCTCCTGCCTCTGCCTTCCGAGTGCTGGGATCACAGGTGTGAGTCACCACACCCAGCATTGTTGTATGTGGTTACTGGGGATTGAATCAGGGACTTTGAGCTTGCTAGGCAGGTGCCAGAACCACTGGGCTAAATCTCAGGCCCAACTGCATAATTTCTAATTGTTGGCTTTCCTGCCTTCTGTGTCAAGCTCACCTCTCATTTCTGTAGGGATAGCTTGTTGCATCAATTTCTTCATCCATTTTAATTTTCAAGTTTTCAAATGCATGAAGTTAATAGGCCTTGAAGTTCTACAGTGAGGAGGGAGACTCCATCACCACATCTCAACAGACATCTTCAAGGTGCCCGAGGGTGAGTTTCTAAGAAGGCTCAGAACTGTGCTCATAGGTATTGAATAAGCACCTGCTCGGCTTGCCTCTGAGAATTCTAAAAACTCACACTGTTCCAAACACAAAGATGGCCACAGAGATACTATCCTTTCCCAGTTTTCATGCCCAACCCAGTTGGACAATGGGTCCCTATTTCAACCCCCTATACCTATCTCGATCAGGATTCAGTTGGGCGTTCTATATATCCTTAAACTCTACACACTTCCCTCTTACTTCCTCCAGGAATCCTGCCCAGCATGAACAGCTTAGCTAAGCCCTCAGTGGGCTAGAATTTGCCCCCAGAGGTCCTTGGTTCCCCCAGCACAATCAGTTCAGAAAGTCTTAGGTTTGCAGGCACCCCATAGTCCAGGTGCTCATTTGTAGAATGTAATTATAGTCAATTGTTCCTGAACATTTTTCTGCAATTCTATTAATCCTTCACCTTTTAAACATGTCACATGTCAAAGTGATGGGAAATACAAAGCCAGCTGCTTTTTGTGTGGGGGCTACCCACAGGCTTTTGAGTTGGAAGAACTGGGACTGGACCTTGGCTTCAGCCACTCTTGTAGACGTGCTGTCTCCGTGAGACACTTAACAAGTTTCCTTGCCTGTGACACAAACGAGTTGATCATGCCGCCTCGAGCCCATATGATGCTGAATTACTACTGGGCCCTCTGGTCCTTTATAAACCATAAAAATGGCCTCATTCTCATTATGACAGCACCCTGAGGAGGAGACCAGCCAGGAGGTGGAGCCAGTTTCCCGAAGGAGGTAGCCTTTTGAGAATTCATTAAGGAAGGTAGCAGTAAGGGGTTATTGGACATCACAGGAGTATTTATTTCCTATCTCTGCAGATTTATCAATGGTCCAGACAGTCAAACATTTCATCTATATTTGCCTTCTGGAAAGAATAATTCTAATTTTCCCTCAGGAAGTCAAGAGGGGGTAATTACAGAATTAAGTGAGTGTAGTCTTGTCGCTGGAGAAGCTTGCTGCTGGGAACTCTCAAGGTGTGCAGGGAGGCTGCACCGAGAGCTGACTATGTGCCAAGGCCTTGTGCAGTGTTAAGTGGGCATGGTCCTCACTGAGGCTTGTGCCAAGAAAGTAAAAGTTGCTTCAAGTGTTTTGCAGCAATATACATATTATTGTGATAAGTAAAACAACAGGCAGACAAAATCCTATTTTGTTCTTCTGGAAATAGGTTTAACAAGTGAATTGCTTCAAAAACCCCTGAAACAAAAAAGCACAAAAGCCTAAAGCCTCCAACCTCCTCATTTGCAAACTGAGAGAGAAACAAAACAAAATTGTTTCCCTTGAAATTGGGCTCATTCCTGGCAGCCTATGAGGTGACATGATGTGGCTTCTGGGAATGACGGCAGAATGGTGGCATGTGAGTGGGTGGGCGCTGAGGCTGCCCCCAACCCCTGCTTGGCATTTCTCATGACAAGAAGTGGGATAGGTTTAGCGATTTGCCCTCAAAACCACAGAAGCTGGTGGTGCCTGGCTGACATGGTTCTGAGAGGTGGCCTGTCCTCCTACCCAGGAGAACTGAGTGAGGCTCTTCCCGGGACAGATGAGGGCATGTACTGGGGGAAAAGTCAAGGCAAGAAAGAGAGGGGACAGGCACTGGCGCCCATGGACAGCAGTCCTCTTCCACGGATCTCTGGGGCTTTCCTCTGTAACACGGGGAGAGTCAGGAGGAAACAAGATGTTGTAGGGAGGGCTCCCTGGACTGTCACTATCACCTGTCACTGGGCGAGGTGACCTCCAGTGAGGGTTCCCAAACCTCAGGGACAGAGAAGCTGGGGTATTTTGTCTTCTAAATCTCTGCCCCTGGACCCTGCAATGTGCTAGGCACACCTACTCTCTGGAAAGGCCAGTGGACTCGGACCCTCCCATTTACTTAACAGCTTCCCCTATGCAGCCAGCATCCCCTCTCTGTGAACATATGTGTGTCTGTGTGCATATGCACATGTGTGTGCATGATCATGTGTGCATGTAATGTATGCAGAACATTCAAATCATTGCAGTGATCACATAACACACTTTAGGAAACTGCCCTAAAAACTTCCATGTCCTGATCACAAGGTTTGTCCATTCAAAATGTGACTACACTTGGACCACAAGGACTACACTTAGACCACAAGGTTTGTCCATTCAAAATGTATTATTCCAGAGCAGGGTATGAGCAGCTTACTTCTGGTTCCGATTCTTGATGTTGAAGAAGAGAAAAGCACTGGCCATGATCATGCCAAGGATGGTGAGGGCAGAGAGAATGCTGTAGAGAGGTAGGGAAATCTTCCGCAGCTGCTCCAGGATGATGGTCTTGTCCTTTGGTGGTTCAGATCCTACAAAGTCAAAGAAAAGACATCAGTCAAGCCCAGTATACAGTCACTGTCCAAGGATAACTTCACTTGGATGTCCTTGACATTGGCCGAGCCCATGTACACAAATGCTATGCAAGACACATCTACCTATTGAGTGAGATGGATCCAGTGGTTGGCTAGTCTGTCCAGCAGGGAGCCTGAGCTTGGACTTATTTCTTTCTCCAAATAGAATCAATAAGGGATTTGTGATGCATTTAATAGCCATTAGAAGATAAGAACTTGATGTGGTCTAATTATACTGTTGAAAACCCATCACTATTCATCCCCAAAGGTAACAGTAGCTAGGAAGGCACTGGGCTGGGTGATGTGACCAGTTACCACTTAGGGTAAGGAACTTGGCTTTGATGCCAAGGACCCTGTTCCTATTCATACGTGATAAATGATCTCCCCTCAACAAGGCAGGCACCCTGCCTATCAATTCTACAGTGACATATATGCGCTCTGGCTGCAGGTTTTCTGCCTCAAGGTCGTTGTTATAAAAGCTTTTTGGTTTTCTTTTTCCATAAGTCTTGCTAGCTGTGGGAGGCAGAAACTACCTTCTTCCCTTTCCTGCCGTGATAGGGCTGGAAGAAAACTGTGGGGTTCCATCTCATTCTGTGTCTGGAAAGCTGCCCTGCTCACTCTTGAAGGGTGCCAGGAACCTGGGGGAGCTCAAGAGTCTCTGAGAAGATACATCTCCCTACAAGGTTACAAAATTGTCCTGAGTTTTACCAGTACAGTCTGGTTTGGAGTGAAGGTTGTAGGGCCACTGCCCCCAGCTTCCTAAAAACCATCCCTTTTTCTCTTAGCTATTTCAGGTTGAGTTTTGCTGTGGAACTGTGAAACTCTGGAATTTTGGGGGTGGTGGTGGAGATATGTGGACTCTCTTAGGTGCACGACAGGGACTACAGCTGGAAGTCCTTGGAAGCTCACAAGGGGTCAGGATGACCTCTTTAGCAATTCCATGGGCATCAGGCTCAGTAATGCCTTCATTTCCAGGAGACAAGCCAGGGATGGGTAGATGTGGCCATGGTGAGGGTGGAGATGTTCCTAAACATCTGTGTTTAAAAACCTCTGCTTTTTGAAACATTTAGTAGATAAAAAGAGTTTGATCAATCTAAGAAATCTTGGGGAGTTGCCAGGTTTGAAAACAACCCATGGAAGGCAACAGTAATGATAATAAGAGTTTCTTATAGTTTTGTTTGTTTGGTTTTGGTTTTGGTTCTGGGGATTGAATTCAGGACCTTGCCTTTGGAAGGCAGGTGCAGTACCACTGAACTAAGTCCCCCAGCCCAATATAGGAGTTTCAAGGGCTGAAAATCAGGGCTAAAGCAGACACAAAGTGGATATAGCATCATTTTGCTTCCAGAAGTGAGTTTAACACTGAGAAACTTTTTCTGTTCCAGCTGCATTCCATTAACCTAAACTGCCTGATATTCATTGAGAGGCTGTTATAGTTTAGATGTGAAATATCCTCTAAAAGTCTCCAGTGTTCAAATGCAGGACTTCTGAAAGATGATTGGATCACTGAGTGGTCATCAGTAGATTCTCTCATAGCTGAATGTGCTGCTAAGAGGCAGGGCCTGGTTTGAAGTGGTAAGTCACTGGAGGTGTGACCTAAAGGGATACTCTTGTCCCTGGCTAATCTCTCCTTTCTCACTGCTTCTGGCTGCCTTGGGGTGAGCAGCTATTCTCTGCCATGCCCATCTACCATGCCATTACTACCCTGGAGCCAGGCTACTATGGACTAAACCCTCAGGAACTGTGAGCCTCTCCTTGAAGTTGCAGGTGTTTGGCATTTTGTCCCACCAATGGGAAAGTGATTAACACAGGGTCTTTCTAGCTCTCAAACTTAACAGTAACCCTGGCTGGAAACAAGCCTCTTTCCAGGCAATGAGAAGGGGAGCTGAGGTTTGGATCAAAGGTTATATGACCCAGTGAATTTGCAGGCTGTTATTTAGAAACAACTTCAGAAAGTTGACACCATCTTTTCCTTTGTATTCCTCTTTCCCTCCCCTCAAAATGGTGCATCCACTAGGCATCAACTAAGACATCATGGAAGTCAAATGGTCATGGTGATTCAGGTGTGTTAGGAGCAGTAGTAGTCTTTTGAGTTTTCTTGCTTTTCATTTGGTCCATTCACTTCTCACTCATTCATTCAGCATCTTTTGTTCATTTGATCCCCTTCTACATGTCAGGTCTAGTTCTGGGCACTGATGATACAAAGATGAGTGAGATATAGTTCTACCTTCAGGGATCTTGCACTCTAGCCATGGTGGGGAAAGCAATAATAAGAAGTCATATTTATTGAAATCTTACCATGGGATGATATAGAGATTGTAGAAACTAATAGGTACAGATAATATGTAGATATATATTCTCTAAAATTAAAGACGATATAGACTCTAGAGATTTCCCACTTGATCTTCCAGCCCCTTGGGTTGATAAGACCATTCTCACTTTACAGAAGGGAAATAATTATCTAGGTGTTGAGTGACTTCTACAGCTAGGAAGTGCCATGGGATTTGAACCCAGATCTATTTAACTCTGAACCCTGCGCTCTAACCACTGGACAACAGGCCTTTACTGATGGGCCCAGGTGGTGTGGTGACTGCAGGCAGCGAAAGGCCTGGAGCAGAATGCAGCTCCTCCCAGTGAAGCAGGAGAGACTGAGAGAGGAGTGGGAGTTAAGTCTTGGGAGCCCAGTAGGGTTGTTGCTGTCACCAGGAAGATAAGAAGAGAAGGGTATTCTGGGCTGAAGGCACAGCCCAGGCAAGGGCACAGTGGTATCTTGGCAGGGAGGAACTGTAAGGAATTTAGTTGGAGACATTTGAGAGTGGAGACAGAAAAATAGGAAGGGGTCCCTCTATGGAGGCCTTAGGGGCAGTGAGGCCTCCTGACTGGGAGCACTGGGGTCCATGCAGAGCTCTGAGAAGAAGTGAGGCATTCTTGACTTTGGTTGCTGGAGGCAAAAAGGACTCAGGAGGATAAGACAGGCACGGGAAAGCACAGGTGAGTGTAAGAGTGTGGGTTAGAGAGGTTACAGCTGAACCCAGGCAGGGGCGTGAGCAGGGGTTGGGCTCTGCCCTGACTCCGGAGCTGTCCTGACTCGGCTTCGGGGTCCATTCTCCAGGCAGCGGGGGGAAGGACTGGGAAGCAGGAAGCAGGCCAGGACGGCAGAGCCTGAGTGCCGTCAGTGATGGGCTTCATGTTCCTGACTTGTTTAGCTATTGTCTTTGCTTTTTTTTGTTTGTTTCCTCAATCCAGATTTGTTTCCTTTCCCAGTTATGTGTCTTTTATTTTGCACTTAGATCTTTTCTTCAAGATCTGAAGCCAGAATCCCTGTTCAGTAAACCCCAATCTCAGTGCAGGAAGAGACCTGTCTGCCCATTCATCCATCCACCCATCTAGTCACCCGCCATAATCCCACCTGTCTGTCCATCTACCCATCCATGCATTCATCCATTTAATTATCCACCCATCCAAGCATACATTCATTCATCCATCCACTTGGTCAATCATGTACTTTTTTTTTCAATCAAATATTACCAAGTCACCAAGATGTGGTAGACTGATGCCGGGAATTTAAAATCAAATAGGATCCATTAAAAGACTGTGGTCCAGTCATTTAGAAACTTCAGTGTAAAACAAGAGTGGCCATAGAAAAGGCAGAGAAAAAGACAGTGGAAGCAAATAAGAAGGGGCTCATTGGTTCAGCTGGGGGTCAATTAAGGAAGGCTGCACAGAAGTATCATTTAAACTGGTCTGGAAGCTGAGGAGGAGCTCTCTAACAGGAGAGAGGAATGGCACTCTAGAAGAGGATGGAGGGGAAAGTGAGGGAGGGAGGGAGAGATAAAAGCCTTATTGCAAACCCAATCAGACCTTTGCCCTGAGGAGGAGACAGAGCTAAACCCAGCGGGCCCACATTGGGAAAGAATGACTCCTGGGTATCCAGCAGTTTGAACACTTCGGTGAGCACTCCACGCAAATTCCAGCAACCTGCTGCAGGGGCTGGAGCCCAAGGGAGTGATCCGGACCCTGAGCTTGGTGAGTGAGTGGATACGTTGACGATGTTCCCCGCATCCCTAAGGCCAAGGACTCCGTTAGCCCCAGCCCTCATCTGCCTTACCTTGGAACCTGATGGTGTCGTTGATGATTTCCAGTGTGTCGGCCACAGCGTTATATTCTCCCACCTTCACCTCCCTGCTGTCTGTGAGACAAGAGATAGTAGCCAGTTAGTTACAGGGGGAGGCCTGGGTTGTGTTCGGGGTTCCTATGGAAGGTACCACCCACCTGTACACCCCTGGTGCATTTTGAGGGCCTCCTTCCTCGAAGGCCCCTACCAGGTAGGATCACCAAGCCCCCAGCTCATCTGGGCTGGAACGTCCTCTCTTTTAAGGATAGGGGGAACACCTCTTCCCACAAGTTGGGCTCTGGCTGCCAAGATCTTCCTGATCACTGAGCTGAACTGTCACCCTGCAACTTTCCCTGCTCAGCTGGCTCTGCCCTCAGGACCTCAGGGACGATTTGGCTTGTCTCTCAGGATAACTCCGCAGACTAAAAGACAAAAACATATTAACCCCGTTGCTCCAGCCCCCAACCTTTCCTTACAAAACTTCACTTCTTTTTCCTCCCCCTCCTGGGCCCTCCTTGGGCCACATCACTCAGTGTCACCCCACTCAACGTCATCACTTTTCTGATGGGTGTAGACCCAAGGACTGTCCAGTGCACGTCAGACAGCAAGTAGAAGGGATCACCCCTCCCTTACACCAGACATAGCAGTCCTCTGACTTGATTCTTAGGTGGAATTAGCACCTTTCAGAAGACACACGGCTCACTGCTACACCAAGCACACTCTCCCTCTCCCCTGGGCTCCTGGTGTGCACTTATCCAGAGTGTTTTCAAGTCCAAATGTACCTCCAACTATATCATCGTCCTCCTTACTACTCTGTTGGGTTTAGTTCACTGCTTTGGTCATTGTCAAGGATAAAGAGAAGGAGAACTGGCCTAGGGTAGTGACAGGAGGACTGAAGAAGGAAGATGGGATTTGACAAAAGTTTCCCCACACCAGGTGAAACAGGAACCGCTGGATGATCAAATGGGAGGTGAATGGGGAGAAAGCAAGTCACTCAGGATTCTCCTGCGGTGTCAGGGTTCGGGTACCATTCCATGAATGGGGACCCAGGAGAGGGCTAAATATAATGGGGGATGGGTGGGGCCTCTGGGCTGCGGGGTGAAGATGTTCCTCAGTCTGGCAGAGAAATAGGCTGGAGGCAGAGGGTTGGAGCTATCACACGGGAGGTGGGAGGTGGGAGCCGGAGCAGGAGGTGGGGCAAGACCCCAGGACAAGCAAACCTAGAAAGAAGAGAGGTCTAAGCACAGCATCAGGGAAGCACTGACCCCTGGGGATGAGCAGAGCAAAGAAGCTCTGGGGCTGGACGTCAGGAGCAGGGAGAAAGGAGCATCTAAGAAGCCAAGGAAAAGGATCCTTTCCCCCTAGAATGACACTGGCATGATGAGATCCTTAAGTTGAAGCTGGTAGGTTCGGTGTACGGCAGGTACTGGGGACCACGGTGAAGTGCACTCAGGGAAAGGTGGGGATCAGAAGAGGGAGGGGGCAAGGGACAAGCAGCGGGGGAGAGAGTGGACCCTCAGGGTGAGCGGACCCGGGGAAGGTCAGGGGGCGGGTATTCCCCGGCCCCTAAGGTGGGCGCTGAGGTTTGGGTGCAGTTTGCAGGTGTCTTCAGAAGGTCCTGTGCTAAAGCCTTGGTCCCCAGTGCGGCAGTGAGGAGGTGGTGAGGCCACCAGGGTCATCTCCCCACGAGATTAACGGAGTCCCAGAGGACCCTCAGCAGTTCCCGTGAGAGGGCTTGTCAGAGGACCCCCGGCACCGCCCCTGAATCCCAGCTGTTAGCTACACAAACCTCATTTCTCTCCACAGCCTCAGGCATTTTGCTGGTGCAGGTGTGTGACTGGTGCCTCCTGAATGGAATCCCTTTGGAGGGAGGGTCCACTCCGCCTCCCGAAGAGGGGCCCGCATAGAGCGCAAGTGGGTCCCCAGAGCCACACACGTGGCCAGCAAAATGTCCAGAGCTGATAGAAGAATTCCAAATGGGCACCCAGGGTTCTGGCAAGGTGATTCCTTTGTAGAGACACAGTGCACTGTTAGTGCCTCATCCACATTCAGGAAGAGGGACAGGGGATCCCTTGGTCACCACCCCTGACTCTGGGTGGCGCTAAAAGTCACTTCCTTCTCCCTGCAAGGCTCCCTGCCATTTGCGGAGATATTGCATTGTGCAGGCAGCCATCGCTTGCCTAGGTCACCCAGCACCTAAATGTCACATTAGCACACACTGCTGGGGGCTCCAGCATCCTGCTCTGGCCTTTTGAAGTCCTCAGCCCTGCAGATGCCCATTCAGCTTGTGCTGCTCAGAGGAGATGGGCTGATTTATTTATTTGGCATGGGGAGCAGCACATGAAATATGCAGGCTGATCGGAATAAGTTATTAGGAGCTGGCAAGTGATGCCCCACTGCACCCCAGCCACATGGCCCACCTCTCGGTGACTGGCCCTGCTGCATGCACTGTCCCCCATGGCACCAAAATAACACTTAGCTTCCCACCACAACCATAATCACTAGAATTTCTTGCTGGGCAGGACTGAGGAACAAGGGTGCTTCTAAGTTCCATTCATGACAAAGCATGGCTTGTCAGGCATCCTTCTCTAGTCTGTAGAGAAGGGAGGGGCCTTGAATAGGTTAAATCACTGTCGGGGACCAGTGCTGGGCAGACACCTAAACCCAGGTCTCCCGGTGCTGAGTTCAGCATGCTTTGGCCACTGAGTTGAGCAGGGATGCTGGTCATCCAGTCTACATTTATTGAGTGCTTACTGGAGTCTGGGTTGAGCCCAAGGTATTAATATCATAAAAAGAATCCCTCCACAGCAGGGCCGTAGGTGGTAGAAGGTTAAAGTTATTTTTACACCCTTGACTTTGGACATCCTGGATGCTAATGGGATGTTATACAAAGTCCTTTGATTTAATTTTTTCATTTACCCATCCAACAAATGCTATTGGTCACCTGTTATGTGTCAGGTTCTATGCCGGGAGGTGGATATACAAAGCTTTTAAAACGGGTCATAGTTCCTATTCTTGTATATCTGTAATTGAAATCGGGAACTTTGCAGGATGCTCCGAGGGTTACATAAGAAGATAAGCAAGCACCTAGACTGCAGCTTCCCTAACAGGAAGTGTACAATCCTTTGTAGGTGCTACATTCATGCTCTAAGTAACTGTGAGTTATTTGCTGGGTCCCCACACACTATGCTGCCTTACTGCCCTCTGTGCACCATAATTGTCCCTCCACTTGGAATCCATCTTTCCCCTCTCTGTACTAAATCAACATGCCCAGGCCTATCTGCCTCTTCCAGGAAGCCGTCCCTGAGTACTGCTATCCCCTCTGCTTGTCTTGGTGGCTATAGGCTCAGAGTGCTGGGTCATAATGCCTCATGTTGGAGGTACTCCCTGTGGGTGTCCAAGAATTCTGACTCTGGTTGGCTGGGGGTTCCTGAGTGGCCCTAAGGCTTTGCTTCTGTCACCCCGCCTTGTCCTCCAGCACTCTGCCCAGACTCACCCTGGTCTGCAGAGGGAAGGTGCTGCTGCTTCCCACTTTAACCCCAGGCTCCTTGCTAACAGCATCGTGTAAACAGCATGAGTCGTCTATTGGGATGTGGATGGCCTGGCAGACCAGAGTGGGCTGGGGGACCTGTGGCTAACTTGGAAAGGAATCCACACTGGGGTACAGAGTGAGGGCAGAGGCTGTAGCATTAGGGTCACTCTCGGGCTCCCTGCCATGTGGCCTAACTATTTCCTTTCTCTGAGCCTCACATCTTCCATCTGTAAGTTGCACTGAAACCTTCCAGTGGCTCTCAGCCTCAGCGGGGCTTTAGAGTCATCCAAGGACTTCTAGAAAATAAATAAACCTGAGTCCCAGCACCACAGACCCATTACATTAGAGCCCCAGAGAACTGAGGGGTGATTCCAGGGTTTTCTAAACTGGGTGATTTAAAAAAATGATCCTAATGGGTAGCCAGGTTAAAAGTCACTGAATTAGACTGAGTACCCTTCAGTGTAGACATTTTCTCGATCTCAGAGGCAAAACAAAAAGCCTTCTTTCCTACCAAATGCAGTATAAAAAGAAAAGTTTTCTCTTTAAAAGGTGCATTTATTTCAAATTTTGGATTTGCATGTGTGAAGAAAACAGGTCCTATTTGTGAAAATTTAGCTGTCAATCTAAAAAGATTCACTGGCTGCGGGCCTTGGAGAGTCCATGAGACAGGTGGACAAAGATGTCAGTCGGGTTGGTTTGGCCTCCTTCCTAAGCTTCTTCCCCCCAGTAGGAGGACAAGCATGCCCCCGACCTTCTGCTTCAGCTGGACCTGCACCCTGTGACACGGGATGTTATTCCCACACCCCTAGATGTCCATTCTCCCTTGGCCTTGGCTCTGATCTGGGGGAGGTGTACATATGCTGTAAAGTTTAATTGTTAACAATAATAGCAACAACAACAACAACACACAGAGACTTAGCATAGAGCTTGGGTGCAACACAAAGAGATTGTGGTTCAATAAAATCAGATTCTATGAATGCATTCAACTCCAGGACTGCAATGCAAAGACTAATATTCAGGCCCTGCAGACAGTTCTGAGCTGAGAGACAGGCCCCGAGGCTAGTGCTGGTTTCGCCATATCCTGTGCGCAGCCCCAGGAAGCCCAGCCCTGCTCACATCTGGCAGCACAAGTGGGTGTAATGGGAGATCTCTACGGCCTCCAGTCCTTATCCTAGAGCTCTGAAGCTGGTTTGAAGGATTGTCCTCGCTCCGAGTTGAAACTTGTCCTCCACAACTTGCCTTCTAGGTTCTGACTCTGCCCCGGAGCACCACATCACCTTGACACCTGCTCTTGACCAGCCTTCAGTGTGGACATGGAGGCCCTAGAGTGACCACAGGTCTCAACTCTCTTCCTTCTCCAGGAAAAACAGCCTCAGAAAGGATTCTCACACCTCACTGCACCTGGCTGGCCACTGCCCTGGCCAGCCCTGCAGCGCCACGCTCCTTTTCATAGCATCCCCTAAGGTGCTCAGAACAGACATAGACTATGAGCTTTTTGGCTGGATCCTGAGCACACACTCTTCTCTGCCATAGTAGGCTATGGTCACCTCTGTGTGTGTATGTGTGTATGTGTGTGTGTGTGTGTTGTGTGTGTACAGAGTTTTAAATTTTTTTAATTTTATTTTTTCTTCATTGAATTTATTGGTACATTTGAGGCATATGTTATGATTTCACTCGTCATTGAGAATTGGGGTTCACTGAGCTTTGGGCTGAGATTTTGAATAGGCCTGGTAACACTGGTCGGATGCTCCAGAGCTATAATAACCTTGCCTTAAGCAAACTTACTGGTAATCAGAGAAATGATATTTAAAAACAGTATGATATTGCCTTCTTCTTTTAGGCTGTCAAAAAAATGAGAGGTGGAAAGAACACCACATGTGGGTAGGAGGGAGGAACACAGGAATCCTTGTGCCAGAGGCAGTGGGTAGGGCCTGGCCATTCTGAACAGCAATCTGGCAGATTTTAGACATACTGAATGTGCACATACCCTCTG
Source organism: Thryonomys swinderianus (assembly GCA_004025085.1). Lineage (NCBI taxonomy): Eukaryota > Metazoa > Chordata > Mammalia > Rodentia > Thryonomyidae > Thryonomys > Thryonomys swinderianus. The sequence continues at coordinate 8,164 of PVIC010026491.1, read as the reverse complement.
ATGCAACAATCTGCTCCTGTACGTTTGTCCTAAAGAAACTCCTAGATGAATCTACAAGGGGACATACATAAAGGCACTTAGGTAACCTAGTGTCTGTTTCTGGGAGAGGGATGGTTATGTGTCATGGAAGGAGCAGGGAAAAGCCATGGCCTAGATTTATACCCAGGAACTGGAGGCAAATTTAAAATCAAGTGTAGGGTAGGAAACAATAGCAGCAACAATACAACCAAAAAAAGTATATAATCTAGTTATATTCCTATAAATGGAAGACACACACACACAAACTAGCAACATGCATTTTGCAAGGCCACATACAAACACCCTATGAGCATTAGATACTTAAGGTGTTTGTCTTCCACGGGGCGTGCTGGAGTAGGATATAGGAATACATGAGGGAAATAAGGCCTCAACCAACCAGGAAGGCAGTTCATGGACCGATGATAACAATATTGCATGACATGAGAAGTGTGAAGCAGGATCATACTTTAGTCAAGAAATTCTGGAAGAAGGTAAATCCAGGGCCATCAGAGCTCCCAGTAGAAGAGAAGGAAGCCAGCAGATGGCATAGCACTTCTCTGTGCCAGTCACAGAGCCGGGAAGGCCACAGAGTCATGTCTTTGGATCCTCACAGTCACTTTCAAGAAGAGGAACACAATTGTCTTTTATTTTATTATTTTAAAATAAACTCTGAAGTGAAGTCTTGAGATTATGTCATGTTTCCTGGATGGCAATGATCGGTCGTATCCCGTATATGCTTTAGAGACGGTGTACTATCCACATGGAGTGAGGTAAGCTCACCATCCCTGGCGGCATTCAAGCAGAGGTAATTACATAAAGAAAAGCGAGGGCTGTCTTCAAAATGGAGTCTGTGGCTCCACAAAACGTAATGTCTGCTAAATAACTCACCTTCCTGGGACTCCCCAGAAGGGCAGCCTTGGATTTGGAGCTCTGGGAACCGGCCAGCCTGTGGATAGCCTCCCAACCCCCTTGGACGCGCGTCCTTCCCTCCCAGCCTCTTCATAGGTCTCCTTCCATTCCTGATGGCCCACGGCCCTGCTGCAACATCCTGATGTTCAGCAGACTGTGTTGCACTCTTTCTGCGTAATGCTGGGGGTTGAGCCCAGGCCCTGTGTATGCTGGGCCAGCACTCTGCCGCTGAATACATCCCTAGTCCTTTCTAAATCTTATTTTAGGGTCTCTGAGTTGTCCAGGTAGGCCCTTGTGATCCTCTTGCCCCAACCTCTGCAGTTGCTGTGCAACCCTGGACCTAGCTTTTCACTCTTAATTACTGGATATCTAGTTGAGTGGCAGTCCAGTCAAGTGGCCTTTGCAGGCCCATAGCCTGGCCAAAGGAGCTACAATGTATGGCTAGCTAGAAGGAAAACAATATTGAGTCTCAAACTATGACTGAACTAGATGTGAAAGTTTTCTAGTAAGTTCTCAGATGCTATCTCCCTACTTTTATAGGCACTGGCATTTGGTCAGAGAGATTATGAAGCCTCTGGGAGACAAAAACTCTATCTTACTCAACTTGCCTTTCCCCAGAGGCCTGGGAAAAATGCCTGGCAGATGTTCAGGAAATGTGCACTGAATAGAACTATGTCTGTTACCCTGAAGACCAAATGGTGGTTAACGTCTGCAAATGGGAAGGAGGTGCCTGCACTTCACTAGGTGCATTCTGAACAACAAATCACAGCAAGACAAGAACCCATCTCTTCAGATGGGGCGTCAGAATGCAAAACTCCAAAATCAGAGTCCTCTGTGCTCCACACAAGGCGTGATCATTCTCCACCTCCTCAGAAACAGGCCTGAGGAAGGTAGGCAGGTGGCTGAGCAGCAGATGCCCAATTTCTCAGAAAATGGTGTAAGCCAGGCCCAGATCATAGCTTCATTTCTTTCCCTGTTGCTGATTCTGAGCCATGTTCAGACTTCAGCAGCAACATGGAATCTTTTTTTCTCTTAAAAGCAGGAGGGAAATGCCAGTTTGCTAGTACTCATCCTCATTTCTGCGTGGCTCAGTGGATGGCACCGATGGCCTGGGGAGCAGCTCTCAGTGTGGGGCCAGAATGGCTTCAGGCCCACAAGCATGTCCCATAGGATGGTAACCTCACAGCTGCCTTACCTACCGAATGGGTGAATCGCTTGGAATAGCACCTGCCTAGCACAAGGTAAGAATGTGCACTTGTTTGGAGGTGATCTGAGGTCAGCCTTATATCCAGGGGTGTGATGAAGGGAAGCAGGGAAGGAGAGAGATCCCTGTATGGGTCACATAAATGATCAGGCTTCTGTGTGGGCAGCAGAGGCCTGGTGCCACAGCGGGTTTCTGGAAGCAGAGATCCTCTGGAGATGTCTTACTTGAAGGGAAAGGATGCTGGGGTAGTTTCCCCTGCCTCCCCATTATCACTGGCTCAGAGCTGCCCTGGACACATGAACTCTTTGGACAATTGGACTGCTCTCCTCACAGGTGAGGAGTTGCAGATGCTTTTAACAAGATGCTGTTCAACTTGTTCTGGAATGATGGGCACCCAGGGAACGTGCTAGACCCGATAGCATCCACCATGCCTGGCCTCTGGATTGGTCCAGGAGGGAAATCAGGGCTTTGGGAGTCCTTGGACACTGGGCCCGGGGAGAGAAGCTGGGCTGAAGAGGACCATGCTTAGGGGGTTAAACCCTAACTTTTTTTTTATTTTTTAAGGAATAGTTTACTTATCCACCAATCCTAAATTTCTATGAAAATGGAAGCACAAAAATGTAATTTCTCTAGTGTGGAAAAACAATAGCCACCAATGTGATCAGACTTCTGCTGTTATTTTGCCAGATGTACTACTCTGAATACAAATACTGAAAACCACAAAATGAAAATATTCCTACATGTGTTAAGATTATAGAGGATTCCCAAGTTCAGGGTCCAAACTTTCACTAACTGTTTTAGCAGAGATACAGGAAAAACCAGTCAGGAGCAGCTGCCTGCTGGCAATAGTCACAGAGTTTCAGCATCTCTGAGCTCACAGAGCACAGTCCCCTGGTCTCTGCTGACAGCCCCAGAGGCAGGTAGAGCTTGATTAGTGCCATCCCATTTTGCAGAGGGGGAAATTGAGATTTTGAAGGTAAAGTGACATATCCAGGCTCAGAGCAAAGACTTCAGTTTAGGTCTTTGATATCCAAATTAATTCATTAATCTTTTACTGGGTCCTCCGATGGGCCAAGCTCCCTGCATGTGGGTCCTACACCCTTAGGATGGAAGAGTGGGCAAGAATAAAGCTTCTGGGTTCTCTTAGTCTTCTTCCCAGAGCTGCTTTCATTTCCAATTACTTTGTGTTTTAGCTTTGCAAAGAAATGAGCAAAACCTCCTACCAAACTTCTTGACTGGAGATAAAAGGTTTCAAAGGCACCAGGGACTCTGTGCAAATGAGAAGCTGAAAAAGAATCTCGGGAGTCTTTAGAATGGGTGTGGGCTGGCTAACTTTCAAGATGCCACCAACATGCACCTGAGACCACCAGGATGTGAGCTGAGGAACAGAGCTAGGCAGGGGCAGCTGAGAGGACGTGCTGTGTGGTGAGTGCTGCTACCATCTGCGTTTTCATGTCCCTTCCAAATAAGATGGGCAAGGGAGGGACAAACAGATAAGACAACAGTCACAGAAAACATGGTGAGACCATGGTGAGGTCACCAGCATGAGGCAATTTAATCTGGTAATCCTAGAGTGGGCAATAATTCCTGGAAGGTTCTAGAAGGCAGGATCTGGACTAGTCCCTTTTTGAGGGAAGAGAGGATCAGGGGCCTATAGAAGGGAAGAGAAGAATTCAGTCTCATGGTGAGTTGTGGCCTGCTGAGCAAGCAAGTCTCTTTCCAGGCCTGAGCTTCAGTTTCCCCTCTGAATGAGATGATAACCAGGAGCTCTACAGTTTGGTTGGCCCATCTGGTAACTCAGTGATGGGCAAGGTACCTCTGAATCCTTTTGAGCTTGAAAAATTAATTGCTGCACTGATGTGCATAAGCCCCCCTGCCATGCTAGTGGCTCATTTCAGTCCCCAAATAACATGCGATCCCTCTGCAAGGCCAACAGGACTGTTTTGCAAAGAGGTGATCAGGAGTAACTGAAGTTCCCACTGTGACATTCAGTAAAAGCCAGACACAAATGCAGAGGAGGCGAGGGGTGCACATGCAGGAGTGGGTGTGTATGTGAGCTTGAAACATCTAGCCCCAGCCTGGCCACTAGCAGTCATGTGTTCCTGGGGAATACCTGCTCTGAGCCTCAGTTTCCTCATTTATGTCAGGAAGAGATGAGGTGAGCTCATCTCTAAAGCCTGGCATTACCTTACATGTTACTCATTATTAAGTATAGGAAGCAGCTGGCAAATAGCAGATGGCAAAGAAGAAGGTTCCTAGGTGTCGTTAAACAGGAAAATCTAGACTTGCCCCAGAAAAGTGTCAGAATTTTGACAAGGTACTTATCATAACTGCAATTTATTGCTGAGCAAAAAATAAATGCATATATTGATATCTGTCATCTCACATAGTTCTTCCCACATTTCAAGAAGATAGATAGACTCATACCCCAATTTTATAGATGAAGAAAATTAAAACTCAGAGAGGCAAAGTCATTTGCCTGATGTCCAACAGTGAGTATGTGACTTAAGCCTAGGTGGGTTGGACCTACTTTGTGTGGCATTGCTGTTCTCGTAAAACTGTTGATCTGCCTAGAACCACAGGCACTAGAGTGGGTGTCTACCCCTAATGTATGACAAAGGGAAAGGCAATCAAATTGGCATGCCGTGGTTGCTAAGACCAGATGGCCCATATTTTACAATATCCTCTCCCAGAATGACATAATTTGAGAATTGAAAATGTGACAAGAGAATTTAGTTATGATCATTCAAAACAAAAGAAAAAAGAAAAAGAAAGACCGTGTCTTTGCCAGAATGCCTATTTTTCAACCAATAAAGAAATAAGACTTACAAATGGGAAAATAATCACATTTGCCTAAAATGACATCTTTTGTGCATGTCACTGAGCTGACATGTGTTTCAATTACCTGCCACAGGAAGACAAATGGGTAGATCTACAAGATTATGTTGCAAAGTGATACTGCTGAAAAACACCTCTCTCCACTGATTGGAAGCCTGGTGGGATTTGTCTGAATGAATCTGAAGAACTTGCTTTAATTTCTTGCTTTCTTTAGGATGATTCTAAGATCTGCTTTAAGTGAGCAGGCCCAGCAGGCCTTGTTCTTGTTTCTGGGTCTTCCAGAAACATCAAGGTGCTGAAACATGCTGCACTGATGAATGTCCCTCCAGTGTCTTAGAACAACCATTCCACTCAATGCTCTGGACTGAGCTGAGCATGTGCCTTGAGGAACACCCTGCCCTGTCCTCCTCTCAGATGCCCTGGGGACTCTGATGAATCCTTTCCACTCTCTGGGCCTTGGTGTCCTCTTCACACAAAAACCTTGGACCAGGTGGTTTCTGAGGCCTCTGTGAGAGCAGTATCTTTTTTTTTTTCTTCCAATAGACAAACTGGCTTCTTTGGAAGATAAGTGGTCTGTACAAAGCATGAGGGTTTATATTAGAAAAGAGACTCATCAACTGATATAATGGTTGGACCTTGTGTGGAATCATGAACAAACCATTGGCTTTGAAGGCAGCTTTGAACTGATCAGAGGATCAACACAGACCAGGAATAAAAAGACTTTAAGAATTGTTAAATGTTTTAGGTATGATGATAGTATGATGGTTGTGTTTAAAAAAGTCTTTGTTTAGTAGAAATGCAAATTGAAGTATTTATAGACTGAAATGAGATAATGTCTAAGTGTTGCTTTAAAATATGACAGCAGAGGATACAAGGTCAATGCTCAAAAATCAACAGCCTTTGTATACACAACAGACTCACTGAAAGAGAAATTGGGGAGACAAGACCTTTCACAATAGCATCCAAAATTAAAGAAATATCTAGGAATCAATCTAACAAAGGAGGTGAAAGACCTTTACTCTGAAAACTATAGCACTTTGAAAAAGGAGATTGAAGAGGATATCAGAAAGTGGAAAGATATTCCTTGTTCCTGAGTAGGGAAAGCCAACATCATCAAAATGGCTACACTCCCACAACTACTATACAGATTCAATGCAATTCCTATTGAAATCCCAACACCACACTTCACAGAGCTAGGGAAAATAATCCAAAAATTCATCTGGAACCACAAGAGACCTAGAATAGCAAAAGCAATTCTAAGCAACCAGAACATGGCAGGGGTAATATGATCCCCAACTTAAAACTATACTATAAAGCCACTGTGATAAAAACTGAATGGTACTGGCAAAGTAACAGACCCAAGGATCAGTGGAATAGATTAGAAGATCCAGACACCACCCCAGATACACTAAGCCACCTTATCTTTGACAAAGGAGCCAAACCTGCAAGGGAGGAAAGACAGCCTCTTTAACAAATGGTGCTGGAAAAACTGGGCTTTAACCTGCCAAAAACTAAAGCTAGACTTATTTCTTTCACCATGTACTAAACTAAAATCACAATGGATCAGAGACTTAAACAGTAAAACAGTAAAACAATAAAGCTGCTGCAAAACAGTTTAGGTAGAACTCTTGGAGACATTGGCTTAGGCAGAGACTTTATAAACAAAATTCTAACAGAACGAGAACTAGCAGGAAGAATCAACAAATGGGATCTCTTCCTACTAAAAAGCTGCACAGCAGAAGAAACCACTGGCACTGCTAAAAGATAACCATCAGCATGGGAAAAACTTTATTAGCTATTTCTCAAAGTACTACTATATAAAGAACTTAAAAAAAAAACCAGTCACCCCAAGTTAAAAGACCCAATTCAAAAATGGGCATCTGAAATGAACAGACACTTTTCAGAGGAAGAAGTAAAAGCAGCCAAGAGGAATATGAAGAAATGTTCAACTTCACTGATCATTTTGAGAGATGTAGATGAAAACAACACCGAGATTTCATCTCATTCCACTGAAAACAACACCGAGATCATCTCATTCCACTAAGAATGGGTATTATTGCAAAATTAACCAGCATTAAATGCTGGCAAGGCTGCGGGGAGAAAGGAAACTTCTGCACTGTTGGTGGGATTGTAGACTTGTGCAACCATTGTGGAGATCAGTGTGGAGATTCCTCAGAAAAATAGGATTAGAGGTCCCATTTGATTCTGCTATTCCCCTGCTAGGAATATACTCAAAAGAATTAAAAGACTCATATCATAAAGACATATGTGCACCCATGCTCATAGCAGCTCAGTTTGTGATAGACCAATCTTGAAAACAACTCAGATGCCCATCAACTGGAGAGTGGATAAAGAAGATGTGTGTGTGTTTTTAAAAATAAAATAGAGTATTACTCTGCCATAAAGAATGACAAGTTTGAGTCATTTATGTGCAAATGGACACAACTTGAGGACATACTAATACGTGAAATAAATAGGTCACAGATATGTACATACTATATATTTTCTCTGGTATGAGAACCTATAGATGTAAATGAGTTCTAGAATGTATGATAGATTTTGTGAAATAAGAAATACTCAAAGGCAATGTGGTAAGGGAAAGCATGAGGGGGAAGAATAAATATGATTTGAAAAGAAAAAGAAAGCACATGTATATAGGGGGTGGGAGGTTGTGGGGTGGGTAAGGATGTGGGTGAAAGTGAGAATTAACTCATGTCATATACTGGTATAAATTCCCCAATGTTGAGTGTGATTGTGAGCTGTATATAAAATGTACAAATAAAGAAATCAATTGAAAATATGACAGCAGAAATGAGGAGGGGGATAGGAGTGAGTAGAAATAAAACAAGATTGGGTGGGAGATTTAGCTCAGTGGTTCAGGTGCCTGGCTAGCAAGTGCTAGGTCTTGAGTTTGTAACCACATACAATATCAAGTGTGGTGACTCATGCCCACCAGCAATCAGTACCACACAGCACAATGCCCAGTGTGGTGTTTCACAACTGTAATCCCTGCATTCAGGAGGCAGAAGCAAGAGGATTGCTGAGTTCAGGGTTTGTCTGGGCTACATAGTGAGCTCAGGGCCAGCCTGAACTACAGAGTGAGACACTGTCTCAAAAACAAAAAACAAACAAACAAACAAAAAAACCCAAGAATGGCAAAATGTTGACAATGGTTTAACTGGGTGATGGAGACAT
>PVIC010026490.1:0-24490 GCA_004025085.1 Thryonomys swinderianus | reverse complement strand
TCTTTGATTCATTGATTCTTTGTATTGTTCTCTTTGTCTCCACTGCATTAATTTCTGCTCTGATCCTTATAATTTCCTCTCTAGTATGTGCTTTGGGTTTGTTTTGCTCCTCTTTTTCTAATTGTCTGAGATTTATCATTAGATTGTTTATTTTGGTTTGCTTTATTTTCAAAGTGTATACATTTACTGCTATGAATTTCCCTCGCAGAACTGCTTTCATTGTTTCCCATAAATTTCTGTCTGTTGTGCTGGGGTTGTCGTTTAGTTGTATAAACTGTTTAATTTCTTCTTTAATTTCTTTTGTGGCCCATTGGTTGGTGAACAGAGTGTTGTTCAATTTCCATGTGTTTGTGAGGATCTTGGAACTTCTTCAGGTATTGAGCTCCAGTTTCAAGGCACTATGGTCTGATAGTATGCAGGGGATAACTTCAATTCCTTTGCATTTACTTAAGCTTGTTTTATGGACTAGAATGTGATCTATTTTGGAGAATGATCCATGAGCAGCTGAGAAGAAGGTATATTCTCACTTTGAAGAGTGAAAAATTCTGTAGACATCTAATAAGTCCATTTGCTCCAAAGTTTGATTTAGCTCAAGTATTTCCTTATTGATTGTTTGTTCAGTTGATCTGTCAATTTGTGACAGTGGAGTATTGAAGTCCCCCACTACTATTGTATTCGTGGTTAACTGGCTTTTCATGTCCAATAATGTTTGTTTTATATAGTTGGGTACATTAGAGTTTGGTGCATAAATATTTATGATTGTTATTTCTTTCTCTTGGATAGTTCCTTGTACGAGGATATAGTGACCATCTTTATCTCTTTTAATCAGTTTGGGTTTGAAATCTATTTTGTCTGCAAACAAGATAGCCACTCCTGCTTTTTTGCAGTTTCCTGTGGCATGGAGGATTGTTTTCCAACCTTTTATTTTCAGTCTGTGGGTTTCCTTGTGAATTAGGTGTGTTTCCTGTATGAGCAGATTGTAGGATCTTGCTTCTTTATCCAATCTGCTAGTCTGTGTCTTTTAATTGTCCCATTGAGTCCATTGACATTAATGGTTATGACTGATATGGACATATTCAGAGCTGCCATGTTTCCCTGTTCTTGTTTTTTTTTCCCCCCCTTCCTTGCTTTTCCCCTTCTCTATTTAGTTTCTTGTTTGCCCTAATGAATTCACTCTCCTGGGTCTCATGGGTATGGAATTTTCTGTGTTTTTTTCCAAGATGTTCTTTAGAATGTTTTGGAGTGCAGGTTTCGTATTTGTGAAGTTTTTCAAGTGCTCTTTGTCATGGAAGTATCTTATTTCCCTGTCTATTCTGAAAGATAGTTTTGCAGGATACAACAGTCTAGGTTGGAGGTCGTTTTCCTGCAATGCTTGAAATACTACCCTCCAGGCTCTCCTTGCGTTGAGTTTTTGTATTGAAAAGTCTGATGTGATCCTAATGAGCTTCCCTTTGTAGGTGATTTTCTTCCTTTCTCTCACTGCTTTCAGTATTTCATTCTTTTGTTGTGCATATGGAACCTTGATAATTATATGTCTAGGTGTAGATATTTTTATTCCACAGTGTTTTTGAGTCCGATAGGCCTCATTTATCTGTATGTCCATTTCTTTTCCTGTGAAGTTTTCTGTTGTTATCTCTGACAATAGCTTTTTTATGTCTTTTACACTGTCTCCTGCTTCCAGTCAGTCTTACATTATTTTCCTTTGAGTCATCTAGAAGCTGTTGAATTAATTTCTCATGGTCCCTTGCTCTTTTCCATAGATTATATCTTTCCTGCTCGTTGGCTGCTATGCTGTCCTCTAGGTCTGAGATTAGGTTCTCTGCTTCATTCATCCTACTTCGCAAGCTTTCATTCTCCTTTATCATTCCTTGGAGCTCTGCTTGAAGCTGTTTAAAAGGTTCCATTGCTTCTGCTATCTTGGATTCTATCATCTCGCTGATCTCTTCTTTAATCATGTCTTTCACTGTACACAGTATTCCTGTTTTGATCTCAGAGATGAGTTCTGATTTCCATTTTATTAGATCTGCTTTAGTTACTATCTCCCAGAGTCCTGGTGCTTGAGTTTCAGTTTGCCCTATTTCTCTTTTCTCTGAATTTCCCTGTGGTGGTGATCTTTGTGTCTGGCTTTTGGTATATTTTCTCATTTCTACTCTTTCATTAGTTGTTCTAATGCTATTCTTTATAATGTTTCATTAGTTGTTACTAATGCTTTTCTTTGCCTGATGACAGGGCAGTGTTTGTTGCGGTTCTCTTTCTTTCTATTATCTGGGGATCTTTGGATGTGGCACCTTCCTAGGGTGTCCTCCTTGAATCTGTAATGACTCATGAAAGTTCTCAGTTCTGACACATCACAGGAGGTATTTGAGCAGAACAATCACATCATGTTTGTTACCATAATACAATCAGTACCAATATCAGTATTTAACACAGCAAATAAAATGAAAAGTTTTGTTAAATCCTATTCTGGCGAGTTTGAGCTTATGAGTTACCTCTGTGTGCCTATGCCAAAATTTAGAATTAATCAGCAATGTGTATACAACATGTAGATCATAAATGCACCTGCCGAACCCTTTGGCAATAAGAGGTCACTGTGGATTCAGGAGGTAGGGGGACAGAAGGAGAGTGAAATAGGGTTAGCAGATTTATGAAGATCACCTATACTCTAGAACCTCATATATGCCAGCAGGTAATAGAGGATAAAAGGGCATATATAAAACAGTACCAACTGTATGCTGTAAGACCATTGGAGACTTTGTACACCTTCTTATAGTAGTATAGGAGAAGAAATAGGGTAGCCTGAGAGTCTTTTACTTCTGAGTATTGCTTCTGACAAGAAGATAGGAGAGAGTGTGGGGTCATGAGGTCAGTAGAGGGATCTAGGAGTAGATGGCAAAATAGAAGCTAGACCCCCCCCCCTTTATCTTGCCTGGTCTCTCACCGCGGCTGCAGTGTGGAAGGACACAGGAAATGGCTCCAGCTCTTCTCAGACCTGGGTCCTCACAACGTGGCTCCGGGATGGGGTTGGGGCCGGCCGGTGGGCCTCAATCCTCCGTGGTGGGGATGGCACCTGGGGTCCCATACCTGACTCCTCACTGCATGGCTCCTGGGTGGAGTGGGCTGGTGGGCAGGCCTCAGTCCTCCACCGCCACCTCCAGGAACGGGATGGCACCCAGAGCAGCCGAGTCATCTGTGCCGCTCGGGGTGGAGCGGGCCAGTGTGTCAATTATAGTTTATTTTTTTATAGATGCCTTTCATTTCCTTTGTTAGGATAATTCCTAAGTACTTAAGTTTTTTTAATATTGTGCATAGTTTTTAATTTCTAAGTGAGTTCATTATTGGTGTAGAGAAACAATACTGATTTTTGTGTTGATTTGCATCCTGCTATATTGCTGAAATTGTTTATTAATTCTGAAAGCCTTTTTCTGGTACTTTTTAGGTTTTCTGTGTAAAGAATCATGTCTTTTTTTACATAATTTTATTTCTTTTTTTTTTGAGACAGGGTCTCGCTTTGTAGTTCAGGCTGGCGCTGAGCTCCCTATGTAGTCTAGGCAAGCCTCAAACTCAGCAATCCTCCTGTCTCTGCCTCCCAAGTGTTGGGATTACAGGCGTGAGCCAGCACACCCAGCCATAATTTTATTTCTTATTGGTCAATGGCACATATGTAAGAATTCACTCAACATACTGCTCCTTGAGATTTATTCATTAAAAATAAGACAGTTTCTGGGCCGGAGGGTTAGCTCAGTGGTTCTAGCGCCTGCCTCGCAAGCGCAAGGTCCTGAGTTTGATCCCCGGTAACCACATATAATGCTGGACGGGAAGACAGGCCCACCAACAATCAACACCGCATACTACAGTGCCGGACATGGTGGCTCACGCCTGTAATCCCAGCACTCGGGAGGCAGGGACTGGAGGATTGCTGAGTTCGCGGCAGCTTGCCTGGGCACCATAGTGAGCTCAGGGCCAGCCTGAACTACAAAGCGAGACCCTGTCTCAAAAAGCAAAAAAAAAAAAAAATAAAATAAAATAAAGACAGTTTTTGTCCCCTATCCTTGTGTGTGTGTGTGTGTGTGTGTGTGTGTGTGTTATGTGTGTATGTGCTGAGGATCCATTCCAGAGGATCATCCTAGACAACTTTTGTTCCTTAGGGCTTTATTCACTGTCTTTTCCCAAAATCTTTGCAAAGTTTACAACATGTAATTATGCCCTATGATTTTAATAGGTCTATAATGGATTGGTTGCTTACTATCAGTTTTTAAAAATATAGTTACCCTATGTTATTAAAATGTATATTATATTATGAAATTTTATTTGATCATTTTACTTGAAAATGAACTTGACTTTTTGGATTATATTATCTCTTGTAACAGAAGTTGATTCACCATTGTTTGTATAATAGTTATTGTTTCTTTTCTGTTTTAAAAATAAAAACTTTTAGACTGGGGATTTAGCTCAGTGGTTCTAGTGTCTGCCTGGCAAACACAAGGTCCTGAGTTTGAGTTCAGTCCTAGTACCTCATATCACAGTGCCAGGCATGGTGGCTTACGACTGTAATCCCAGCACTTGGGAGACCGAGGCAGGAAGTTTGAGGCAAGCCTGGGCCACAAAGTGAGTTTAGGGTCAGCCTGAACTATAAGGGAGACCTTGTCTGAGAAAGCAAAACAAAACAAGAACAAAAAACCTTTTCAAATAACTTTCATCTTTGGTTCTCTCCCCAATTTTAGTACATTCTTCAAAAGTGACCAATGTATTAGCTTTGTGTGTCATCCTTAAAGATCATCTGATAGGTCATTTGCACATGTATGAATATATTATTCCATTTCTTCTATCATTGAACACTCGTCTAGAGAACAAAAAAATTAATTTTTGAACAAAGCTAATTTATTTTCCAGATATCTCCTCTGAAGGAGTCTTTCTTTTATCCTTGAAGTTTGGTAATACCTTCAAAAATGTGTACCTTGAGATCTGGGGACAGCTCAGAGTTAGAGTGCTTGCTTAACTTACAAGAGGCCATAGGTTGCATCATGGGTTGGGGTTGCATTTCCCATCAAAATAGTATATTTTATTGCTATTTGTTCTAGTCATTGGCTGGGAACACATACACACATCTATACACTGATATACATACCAGTGGAAGAAAAATATTCCAAAATATGATAGAAAAAACTTCTTTGAAAGCAAATAATTATTCAAAACACCACGCCCGGCTCAAATCAACTTTTATTTCTTCAAAATATTTCTCTCAGAGTAGCTTTCAATATTTTTCTTCTTTTTTTTTTTTTTGAGACAGGGTCTCGCTTTGTAGTTCAGGCTGGCTCTGAGCTCACTGTGTAGCCCAGGCAAGCCTGGAACCCAGCAATCCTCCTGTCTCTGCCTCCCAAGTGCTGGGATTACAGGAGTGAGCCACCATACCCGGCATTATATGTGGTAACTGGGGATCGAACTCAGGACCTTGCGCTTGTGAGGCAGGTGCCGGAATCACTGAGCCAACCCTCCGGCCCTCTTCTGTTTTATTTTAAAATGTCTATTATATGTATTTCTGATTGCCTGTTATCCATATATAGTTCTCACTGGAGTTTTATTTTTTCCAATTTTATTTTTGCTAATTCAGTTGTTTAAAATTTGTTCCAACTGTCCGTGACTGTCTTTAGCACTCAATTTTCCTTTGTAGTATTTATAATTTGTTTTTCATTTCTTTGATTGTTTTATTGTACTTTCTACTTCTTCTCTGACGTCTACCAAGTTAGTATTACCTATCTTGGTATACCTCATATTATAAAATTTGGCTATCCTTTATCTAAAAAATGACTTTGAAGAGGTTATCTATTCTCTATAAATTATTTGAGATCATAAAAAAGCCTTCAAAATATCTCTTCTGGTATCATCTTGAAGGAAGTCTTTATTTGCTTTTCTTTTCTTTCTTTTTTTTCTTTATTTATGCTGAGCCCTAACCTATCATACATTGTATTTGTGTAGGATAGTTTTGCAGCTAGCTTTTATCTAGAACATCAGAAGCAAGGAAGCAAACCAGCAGGTCAGGCTATATGTAGGAGTTCTCCTTCTAGACACTTTCTCACCAGTTTCACCTTAAAGGTTTATCTGCTCTATACTCTCAGGACTACAGTCACCTCACTGAAAAAGTGGGGAATTTCTCTGCCAAATAAAGATGCTTCTGAACTTACAATAAGACTGTCTCCTAAAAAAGTCAGTCCACCATACATCATAAACATCATAACAAAATTGGACTGAACGTGCCTTACCTGCTGACATTTGGATATTTTGGCGGTACAGTGCCCTGCAGAGCACAGTTGTTTACCATCAAGTGGAGCGACTTGCTGTGTGCTGCTGTTCACTGCTCTGTCCAGGATCACGAAAGACCTCACATGTAACAGTAGTCTGGAATACAAGTTGCTTTTCCAGAACCAAGACACAACATCCAGTGCCCATAACTTGAGGAGAGGTTTAATTTGGCTCACAGTTCAGGGGAGTTAGGTCATATTCAGCAGGCTCCAAGGCAGAAACTTGGTGGCAGAAGATGTGGTAGGTCAAAGGAGCTTAGTTTCTAGTGACAGGGAAGCAGACCAGGAGAACAATGTCAGCGACAAAGGGCCAGGGACCAAATGGAGTACCAAGATCGCTCACTGATTTTACTGTCCCCTTCAGGAGCTCTCGATCCAATGAATCTGACATGATTAAGCTAACCATCAGACCTGAGTGATCAAAAACTAAGTGAATGCTTAACTTTTAAAAATTTATTACAGTGTAATATACATTGTTATTAATCTCCTTCAAAATATTATTTGCATTGAATACACTTATTGCATCATTTATGCTATTTTCTTTCTGAGGCAGTTCTGAAAGTCCTCATTTTTGAGCATCCCTGATTATGCCACTGTGCTGGCCTCAATGTTCTGAATCTATTCAAAATATTTATCTTTCATGACTATTTTAACTTTGGGGAACAGGTAGGAGTCATATGGTTCCAGGCCCAGCAATAAGTGGATGAAAATACAACATAATGTTTTGATTGACAGAAATTACACTGAACATTTTGAATCAATTCCGGACATTCAGGCAGCCACAGAAAATCACCCAAGAAAGATCTTCCAAACTTTTTCAGAGTGGCAAAAACAGTGAGAAGAGGGTGTTCAAGGTGAAGGGGAGTGTTTAAAGGCTTCTTAATGATGATGTAACTTTTATTGTAATATTTTAAAACTTCAGTTTAAACATTTATTGTATTTTTGATCAGGCTTTGTAGTTTCTACTGACTACATAATGCTTTAATACTACTATAAAGCAGAAGAGAGAGCATAAGTTAAAACATTTTACACTGAGGACTGTTCCTCTTTTCCTGTTTCTCATAGAGTCTGCTTAGGAAGCAAGGGCAACCCTGTTTTTGGATTAGTAACTTAATCTTTCATCCTTCCTCGTAATTGTCCCATCAGCCTGCAGTAAACAGTCTCCTGGCTCTGCTCCTCATCACCCAGTTGGAGGACTCCTGTCTTAGATGGGAAAAAAAAGCAGAGACAAGTGACATATTTTGCAGTCCAAATATCAAACAAGTTTTGACTATCCTTGGAACAAATTTTCCCCATCTACATAAACCTAGTGTCAAACCAGGAAAATGGTAAAAGCCATTAGAAATCCAAAATGTTCAGGTTCTGTGCAGGGGTGGGAATGATATCACTGATGTCATTCTCTGAGTTGCCCAGTCAAGTGATGTCAGATTATTCATGGCCTCTGTCTCATACCTCATCCATGTAGGAATTCATGCAGATGCCCCTGTTCCTAGAGTTTGAAACAGGAGAGAATTGGGCAGGGAAAATGTAGAAGCAAGAAATGTGTACATTACTGATTCCTGAAACAAAGATGTGAAAATCCTTGTGTTGCTGTAACTGGAGAAAAAAACAGGAGGCTTATACTACAAATCCCATTTCTTTAAATACCTGGAGACTCTAAGTTTTGTAAGGAAAAAAAAAAAACCACTTGCTTAACTTTCCTTTATTGTGCACACATTAGAGCAAGGTATGAATAAAGAGGAGCTCCACAAGGTCAGATCAGTCATAAAAGCAGGAGAAATTTAACCCCTTAGTTTCTGCTAAAACCATATGTAGCAGCAGGCTAATGCCATCCCTTGATGGATTTAGAAAATTCATTTATTTCCTTGACTAGAATTTTAAGTTCAAAGATTTTAAAATCAAAATAAAGCCAAACAATAAAAACCCTTGAGATTTGTGATGTATTTGTCTTGTACTCTTTGTTGTCTTGTTTCATCCTTTCATCAACCATCTGACTAGGCACAACAAGGATTACTTCCTTTATTTAATAGAAGGTATCACTGAGGCAGAGAAAGATTACATGACTTGCATCATGTCACACAGCAATTTTTCATCCAGGCAGAACTAAATCCTGGAGTTCCTCCTTAGCAATTTCTCCTGCCTATTCACTTCATGCATCCTCAGATTTATTTACACAAGTGACTTCAGATGGCATATACATCAAGTATATAGGGTCTAGAGCAGAGTAGGTTCTTAGGGGATGGCAACTACTTCCTTAGGTTTAGCTATTTCGTTTAACATCCTACTTCATATTATAAGTACTTGTTGAGTGAAGAATTAAAAATTGGACTTAATAAGCACTATTTTAAAAATATATGTTATGGAGTCTGCAAAGTTCAGCAACTAAAACTAGCATACTAGCGCCATTGTCATTTTGCTAACTTTTTGCTTTTAGGCTTCATTTCTTCTTATTAGTGCTTCAATCGGATCTATTCAAGTACGATGTGGCTACTAGCATTAACACTGGTGGAATGTGTTAAGATTTATCCTCCTAAATAAATGAGAGGACTCTGGTCATCATTGTGCATAGCTTAAACATGCAGATATTTTTCAGTCAGGTTCTAATCTTTGCTTCTCTACATGCAGGACACATATTTGTTTTATTTTCTTCTTCCTCAATTATTTTATGTTAGCTTTGAGGCTCAGGAATCATAACACTATTGTATGATTAATTTTCTTCCTCTATTATGCTGGAGTTTCTGTGAAATTAACTTTGCTGTTTCCTTCTCAGTAATGTCCTCTAATGAATATTTTATTTTTTCTCAATTGCTTTGTGGTTGGAATTGCTTGATATTTTATGATACCTTTTCAAATAATAAGAACCTCTGTTTTACAGAGGTTGGTGCCTTTGTAGGTAATTCAGAAGTCAGCCAAGGAAGTTCTTTCCTCAGAGAACAAAGTTGTCCTGCCTGTGAAATGAGAAGACTTCTCTGGTTCCCCAAGCCCTGCATTAGGAATCACAATGGCATCAGTATCAGCATCCCACTGCTGAAGAGATGTGTGAACATACCAGTTGCCATATCTCCTTGAGAATAGAAAGAACTATGTGAGTTCCCTTTTTATTTTCATGAACAGAGAGATGGCCCTTGAATATTCAATGTAGAACCTCTCCTGGAAGTTCCATGGAACTGACCGGTTTTCTAAGGTGGTCAGAAGTTCTACAACAAGTAAAAGTAAGTTGAAGGATTGGCAAATGCAGGGAAGAGAAAGGGAGAAAATGGCACAGCTTCTTATAGACACTGTGCTTAATGATTTCAAACTTCTATCTTTTTAAAATTGTCACAGTCTTCTGGTAATGAAGTTATAGTTCCTGACTTACAAATAGGATCTCTGGCATTCTGAGAGCTTAAATAAATGTGTCTGTGTGGCCCAGTGTCTACCACTCAAATTTTTAATGAATCAGTCATGAATGAGTGAATGAATGAATGAATGAATGCTATACAGCCAATTTAAGAGATGGACGAAGGAAGATCTTCCATCTCCATTTCATGGGAATTAAACATGCCCTTTAGCAAGCTGTGTATGGGAGCTTATGCAATGAAGTTGTTTGCATTGTTGACTGGAAAGGTAGATACAGGGATGTATCTTTACTTCCCAGTGTGTACTGTATAGGCTGTAGTCTTTGCATAAAGTCCTGAGTGTATAGCTTCATTCACTCCTTTATTTTTCATTCATTCATTCATTCATTCATTCATTTATGAGACAGAGTCTTGCTTTGTACTTCAGGCTGGCCCTGAGTTCACTGTGTAGCCCAGGCAAGCCTCAAACTCACAGTAGTCCTCCTGCTTCTGCCTCCCGAGTGCTAGGATTACAGGTGTGAGCCACCACACCTGACATTTTGGTATGTGGTACTGATTTCAGATGGGCATGAGTTGCCATGTCTGATATTGTTGTATGTGGTTACCAGGATTGAACCATGGACGTTGTGTTTGCTAGGCAGGTACTGGGACCAGTGAGCCAAACCTCTGGCCCACCTACTCTTTTATTTTTGTTAAAGAGTTGGCAGCCTCCCCAAATTATTTGAAGTACTTGACATGTTGAATTATGATATGACTATGTACATGGACAACAAGATTTGGAGACATCATCATGGTCCTAAAATGATTTTACCTCTGGGTCACTGAGAGGTAAAGAAAGAACTTTAAACTTAGCCACAAAGTGTGGATTTTAAATGCAAATTATGTGAAGGATGCCTGACGTTGTTGGTTATATGCTCTTATTTCCTTTTAAAACCTATTTCTACCAAACCTTAGGGTTTCCAAACTGTCCTAAGAGTAAATCCCGTATTTCCTTTGAAAAGATTTACTTTCTGCATTCAAAAATTCTATGATTTTGATGGTTTGGAGGGCAGTCTGCTGTAAAGGTTTCTTCCCCGTGAATTAAATGCTCTTGGGCAGGAGGAAAAAGAATGTAAAAGATCAGATCATCCTGTTTGAAAGCAGGCTGGTATCACTGGCATCCATATCAAAGCTTTCAATGCTATGGTGACATTAATAATAAATAACAAGTTTCTTGCAGACTTTCAATTCAGTAGCATTATTTTTCCTGTGGTTAGGTCAGTTCTAGTGTGTTTGGCTCTAGGATTTCAGACATATCCTCCTGTCAAATGAATGCAAAAAAGTTAGCAGCATGCAGTGCGTTTGCCTTGTTCAGTACAAACAATCTTTGAAGCTAAGAAAATTGTATTTTTCAAGTGATTCTGGGTTAGAGATAACTTTATGTGTATTATTACTATTATATAAGTATCTGTGGGAGTAGTGTGGCATTCTCGTCTCTGCTATTGATGTACCTAATAGGTGGAATTGGATGACAGAAATCTAAATTTACCCCAGTGCAAAAAAGTTAGCAGCATGCAATGCATTTGCCTTGTTCAGTACAAGCAATCTTTGAAGCTAAGAAAATTGTATTTTTCAAGTGATTCTGGGTTAGAGATAACTTTATATGTATTATGATTATTATATAAGTATCTGTGGGAGTGGTGTGGCATTCTCGTCTCTGCCATTGATATACCTAATAGGTGGAATTGGATGACAGAAATCTGAATTTACCCCAGTTGTGACCAGAAGTCAGGGTTAAGCAGGCTTCACCTTTTCCACAGGAAACACTCCTAAATAAATCCTCTAGGTTCTACCCCCATTGCCCCAGCCCAGGTCAAGCCATCATTAGCTGTGATAAGACACAGTGAGTTTTAAACTATTCTTGTTTTCTTTCCCACCCTGGTACACTTTAGGAATCTAACACGAGCCCTTTAAATAAGTACCACCTCAGAGAACAATTTCCTTTGTTATTGAATCCTCCCAATAGCTTTCTATTTCACTTGACATAAAATCCAAAATCCTATATGGCTCCTGTAGCCCTGCAATGTCCCTTGTGAACACTACTGTACATTATGATACTGTCCTGGTCTCTTCCTGTGCTCTGAGAGCACTGGACTTGTGTCAGATCCCCAGACCTGCACTCTGTCCCACTGTGGCCTTGCACATGCTCAAGTATCTGTGCCACAACGCTTCCTTCTTCTCTGTCTCTACTAATACTTTACCTGTACAAACCCTTCAGCTTTCAGTTTAAAGTTAGTCCCCCAATAAGTCTTCCCTGATTCTGAAATAAAAATATACACTCCTGGTTTCTTATATTTTCCTTCATAAGATTTAAGACACAATCAGTTTGTTCCTCTGTGTTCTACGTGTGATCATTTGTTAAATGTCTGTCTTTTCTGTTACTGGATTAGGAGTCTTTCCAGCTTTGTGATATCCTAGATAAAGAATTAAGGAGGAGACCCAAGAATAGTGATAAGAGCAATGATTTATTTCAAAAAGAAAAGGCAGGGCCTGTTACAAGAGCTCAAGGTACTAAGGGCTTTAGTGTTGAGGGTTTAAAGCCTTGGTTATAAAGGTGTAATAAGGGTTTGGTCTGAAGTCTGACTACTTACAATGAGCAGTTTGTCTTAGCCCCTCCATAAGTCAGTGGCATTTCTATTTCTTTTTTTATTGAAATCTTTATTGGTATATTTTATATACACATCATGATCACACTCAATATTGAGAATTTGTACCAGTATATGACATGAGTTACTTCTTATTTTTACACATTCTCTACCCACCCTACCACCACCACCACTTATATACATATGCTTTCTTTCCTTTTTTTTAACATATTTCTTCTATCTCCTCCTTACTTACCCCTACTGTTTTCCTTTGAATATTTTCTATTTCACAATATCTATTATACATTCTAGAAATCATTTATATCTTCAGATTCTCATGCCAGAGAAAAGATATCATATTTACTCATCATCACTCTTTATGATGAGGATGTCCTCAAGGTACCTCCATTTGAGTATAAATGACTCAAACTTAGCATTCTTTATGGCAAAGTAATACTCTATTTTATAAAAACAAATAAACACATCTTTATCCAGGCTAGAGTTGATGGGCATTTGGGTTTTTCCAAGATTTAGCTATCACAAACTGAGCTGCTATGAACATGGTTGCACATATGTTTCTATGATATGATTATTTTTGACCTTTTGTGACCTTTGGAGGAACTGTCATAGCACCTAAAGCCCTCTGTGAGTCAAATATGCCCAGGCAATGACATGGTAATTAACTTGGCATTGGGTCAAAGGTTCAGGAACATCACTGGTATTTTCTTGTGGACTTAGTGAGTACTAACTATCTGGATGTTTCCCTGCTGTGTTTAGAGCTGGGCATCCTGGCCCTGGGCTAATATATTCAGCTCAGAAAGTGAATATATTCCCAGAAAGCTGTTGAAGGATGGCCCTTCTTTTTTTTTATTAACTTTTATCTTTATTGGTACATTGTATATACACATTATGATCACACTCAGTATTGGGAATTTGTACCAGTATATGACACAATTTAATTCTCATTTGAGGGCCCTCCTTTTTTACTGAGCTGTTTTCTTAGTTACCATATTCTTACCTTGCGCAAAAAGTGAATGCTAAGTTGAGTACACTCTCCCTTCTTTCTCCAGCCTTTTCCTGAATTATTTCTTTCCTTATTTCCACTATATAATGTTCAATTGTATATATTCCAATTATATATAATTAAAATATATATTCCACTATGTAATATTCAATTAAACAAGAATAAAGTCTCTTTTGTACATCCGTGTATCCTTAATACCTCCTGGAGTCCCTGACAGAAAAGCTCTACAAATATTAATTGAGTGATTACAAACTGGCTCCTGAGCCAAAGTCTGTAGCCCATGCCTATAATCCCAACATCCCTCTGGGAAGTTGAGATAGAAGGACTGCAATGAGCCCAGCTAAGCAAGTAAGTGTCTTACAGCTATCTTATCTCTAAAGAAATTCTTCAGAAGAGCATAGAGTGTAGTTCAATATGAAGGACCTGAGATCAATCCCCACTATTGCCAAAGAGAAAAGAAAACTCTACCCAAAATATCCCCCTCCAAACACACCCCTTGTTTTTTGTGCCATTACTGAAGTTTACCTTCATTTTAAAATCCACAGTTTAGGATATGTGGTGTTAGCATAGGGGTCAGTGAGCCACCCTTTTGGGCCTTTTGCTTCTCCATCCTTGGTGTGTGTGTGTGTGTGTGTGTGTGTGTGTGTGTGTGTTGGGGGTGTCTTTTGCCTTCTCTCTCATTGCTGGCCATCTGCTTCACATCACCCAGGCCAAGCCTTTGGAACCTGACCCCAGGCTCATTGTTTTAAATCTGATCTCTAATTGTCTTTGCACAGTAGTCAGAGCTCTTGCTCCAAGCCAGTTTGAGCAAAGTACTACCAAATCCTTATTTTGAAGATGCTGTAGGAGTTTCATAGGACTTTCCATACATAAGTGCATAAGTCTTTATATACAGCGTAAAGAGAATCAGACCAAGCCTAAGTCATGTTCTGGTCTTGACTTTTACAACTATGAAGTTCAAGAAGAAATATTTATTAACTACATGAAAATATAATGTTTGTCACAAAGTCACTATATTATTCAAGTGTTAATTATTCTAATAAAAAGAAAAAAATACAGCTATGGAAAATAAGATTTCAGTTGGAACTGTATTGCTATTTTTTTCATTATTAAGGTAAATGTGATTAATTCATTCAAATACTTTTCCATAAGTATTTGTGTCCTCTTCCTCTTTCTTTATTAGACTTACTGGTACTTAGTATTAATCAAGTACTGGCAAAAGCTCTAACTTTAAAAATGTGTAGAAAGAAATATCTTTAGATTGCCAAATTGTTTTCCATAGAACTTACTTCTCCAGCAAAGTGGGTCCATATTTCCAGCCTTCCATTTTAGGGCTATGTCACTGGTCCTTAAAGGGTTAAAGTCACATGTTACAGACTACTAGTGAATTCTCAAATCTGTGTCATAAATATTGAGTAGCACTTTTTAAAAGTAAACAATAGATTGAAAAATATATAGTTGTCACAATTTTATAAGAATGCAGACCTTAGGTGTAATCTCAGTAATGTGGAAGGCTCAGGTAGGAAGATTTGAGTTCAACTGGCATAACAATGAATTATCAAGATTGTGTCTCAAAATAAAAAATGTAAAAAGATTTGGGATGTAGCTCGGTGAGAAGGCCCTTGGCTTAGTTTCCAGTACCACACATAAAGTAGGCCTTTAAAACTCTTCAAAACCATATGATTTAACAATGCAAAATGATACACTTTGGGAATAAAATGTAAATAAAATTACAATGGATATACCAACCGTGTATCCATCTAACAATTCTTTTACCACTGCTTTTGTGAGATCCTGTTTCAAATTTTGTAAAAACATTCTCATGTTTTGGCAGGGGTATGAGATCTACTGTCCTAACACACTTTAGTATAGTGTACTGCTGATTGCAGGTGTAACACAGAGCAACTCTCTGCAGCTTCTTGCTTGACTGAGAATTCAAGTCTATTGACTACTAAGTCCTCATTTCCTAGGGTTCCTGCATTCATAGGGTTCCTATGGTGTAGTGGGAAGGGATGCAACCTTTAAAAAGAGGCGCTTAGTGGAAAGTCCCTAGGTCACAAGAGAGACTTGCCTTACATGCGTGAAGTTAGATCTCATGGGACCCTGAGTTAGTTGTCAGCAGAACATTGGTATAGAAGAACCAGACCTATCCCTTCCTCCTCTCTGGCTTCTTATTTGGTTTTATGATCGATCATTCTTCTTCATGCATACTGCCACCATGGAGCCATTTGTCCCTCTCTCACCAGAGCTGGTACCATGTTTTCTGGGTTTGCAACCTTTCATCTATCAGTGGACAGTTAGATTATTTCCACACTTGGCATATTGTGACATGAGTGGGAGTGGTAATATCTTTTGAGATCCTGATTTCAAATCCTTTGGCTAAATACTCAGAAATAGGATTTATGAAAACATATTATTGTTGGCTCCCCACTTGCCTTCTTCAAGTTTGTCTCTTAAGACTCCAACTACATATATTCCTAGGCTATATTTCATTTAAAAATACATACTGTATTTAATATTGCAATGTCAAATCTTTACCTTTTTACACTTACATTGGCAAAGAATTAATCACCTCCCTGCATCCTGTGGTAGAGGGAGTAATGTAAAACATTCAAACCTGCTACTTCACTTCCATTTTCCTTTTTTGAACAAAACAACAAAAACAGTCCTCATCCTCTCATTAGTAGGTGTTATGTTCTTGGTAGGAAGAAAGCTCTGTGGTTTATCAAAGGACAATTTGCTATCACTGTAAACAAAGTATCAGTGAAAACCTAACCCTCCTCCTCCTTCCCTTTTGCCAATTTACAAAATAAACATTTACTGATTTGGTCATTAGAGGTTAAACTATAGAGCTGAAGATCTGTGTTCTTGGAACAAAGATTGAACAAAGAAGAGGTTCCTCGGAAATTCTCATAAAACTAGAACTTCAAACACATAATAACGGTTTTGCTTCAGAGTTTTTGGCAGGATCGGGGCTACAGCTTTAGATTTATTGAAGATATATTTGGTGTATACCAGCTATCAGGCCTTAGAAAACCTTTGTCTTAGATGGTCTTCTAACTTAGTGAAAAGAAAATCATTTTGGAACTTTGCTCTGTAAACTAAACCATGCAATGAGAGTCTATTGAAATGATGCATGCCTAACTGAAGGCCTTGGGCCCTGCTCTCTTTGGAGACTCAGTAAACATTACTTGGGTGGTGCACCATCCGATCAATATGACGTTATACTGAAATCAAATTCTTCTTTCTCCTCCTCTTCTCCCTTCTCCTCCACCTCCCTTAATTTTTAATGTGATTCTTAGGGGGAAGATAGAAGAAGAGCCTCTCATCCGCCCAATTTGTGATAGGAGAGTGGGAGGGAGCAACAAGGACAGTGCTAGCGAATCACGGTCCCCGTGGGTGAGCTGGCTGGAGATATACACCAATCACAAGCCCGCTCCTTTCCTTTCATCCTGCAGGGATACCTCTGCCAGGGTGCGGCAGGAAGTAAATGCTACCCGCTTTTTCTCCCTTCTCCAAAATGTCCTAGAAAACTGACCACCCTTAAATGTAGGGTAACTGAATTGTTGATTTAGCAGGGATATTTATACACAGCTTTACTGTACACCTCACATGATACTTGTTTTGCACAGCAGCAGTTTCCACTGAGGCCAAGGAGTTCATTGGTCACGTGCACACACCTTCCCAAGGGCCAAAATGCATTCGGAGGGAGGAGGGAGATGACGCGGTTAGAGAGAGAGCCAGGAGCTCCCTGGTCTGCGCACAGCCTTCTACAAACCAGGCAGGGAAGCCCTGTGCAAAGAATAGGCTCATCACTGGAACCAAGACAGAAGAGACAGTTTTATGAGTTCTTCGCTTCCTGTCTGTTGGTCTCCCTTCTTTTACTTCTATGAATATTTACGGAAAATTACAATCTTGCCCTGTATTACGAGAGAGGATGTAAATCTACAGGCTGTGAACTTGTCACAGCCGCTATTTGCTACTGCCGACCGCCTATGGATTTCCTATAAGCAGGGTTCATTCATTGTGAAAATTAGATAATTGAAACAATCTATCTGCTTCAGGTTGCTGCTTCAGGGGTGATGCTTGCCGGCTGCTATGACAAGTAATTTTCAGAGGCTAATTTCGGCCACCATAATTCATTGAACAATATGTCGTTGCCCTATTCTGTTTAGGATGAGAGAAGCTTTTTTATTTATAAAACAAAGTTACTTATTTATTTATTTATATTGAATGCTAGTGATAATAAAGCAACCTGTTATGATCATCTCTCCAGCTCTGAAAGAACATAAAATAAAACATAGAATAAGGTCCTCTGCATCCACTCAGTCATACCTTCTGGATGACAGGGTATTGATTACAGATCATGACAATTAAATCAGGGCAAGTGGGAAATCCCTATCTCCTGTTGCCTCACAAATTTGCACGTGGCATCCCTATCAGGGGTTAATTACATTTCTGCATCTTTCTCATCGGAAAGCTCTTTAAAAGAGGGGACACAGGCTTGACATCAAACTTCTGCATTTTGTAGGCTTAAATTCATCAGCAGCACCACAGCAGCCTGCAGACCATGGCTGCTCTGCGTCAGGGATGACCCTCCTTGTTTTAAGTCTCTGCCTTTCTCCTCTTTGTCTAGAAGCTTTGTGGCCCAGCAGATGCACTCAGGAAATATTTACTAAACAAGTGAATGAATGAAGTGTCTTTGTGCCTTCAGCAGAGACACGCTGTATTCTAGTGTCCTCTTTCTCCTCATTCAAATACCACGATTCCCTTGAAGTACCATTTCTTCAAACATGAAAACTATTTCCTAAAACCTGCGTCATGGAGAAAGGATTGACTATGCATGTCAGTTTGGAAAATTGTGCATAATAGTCTATTCTTGGTGATTGAAAATAACCATTGTAATCCCCACTGGCTTTCCATCCTGCAATGAAAAACTGCTTTATTTTTATTCAAATTTTCCTAAGTTTTATTATTTAATTTCATTTGGTAAATAGTGAAGTATCTACAAAGTGAAAAAGTGGTCTAGGCACAGTGTGTGAACAATCATATAAATGTCTTTTCTCTGTAGGAAAGACAGTACAAAGCAATAAAAACAATTAACTTATGAGATAGTGATTGTGCATAGGAAAACCACCAAGAGGGAAGAAGGGTAGGGAGGATCGTGATGGGGCATTTCCATTTAGTTAGTAATTAGTTCCACCCCTGAGGGGGGACTATAGGTGAAGATCTGGAGGAAGGGAGCCAGGGAGCCCCTGGAGAAGCAGATCAAGTAGCAAAAGCAGCAGGTACAAGAAGGGAATGTGTGGAGGAACAAAGAAACCAGGACATTCAAGACAACCAGGACTCTGGATGCAACTAGCATGGAAGAAGAGCCTTAGGAGCAAGGTTAGGCCAGGGCCAGGTTGTATAGATGAATCATTTTAACCACAAAAGTGACTCTTCTTTCAAGTAGTGTCTCTTGAAAGGCCTTCTAAGAAATACTGCTGTTGCTCTGAATCTTCCTTGTCTTCCTTCAGTAAATCACATAATTAAGAAAGAAAAAAGAAAGAAACCAATGATCTGTCTTTTTCTGTGTAAAATGGGGGCACAATATTTCCTTCCCTTGTAGTTTTTTATTGATATATATCTGTGATACAAAATACTTATATTCATTTATAGAAAAATATATGATTTCTTAATTATTTTTACTTCCTTTTTAATGTCCTTTATTTATCCCCAAATCCCCTAACAATCTCCACAAAATCTATATTCCTGTCTCCTATCATCTGCCTTTTATTTTTCAAATTGTTTATATCTTGAGGTCCTTATATAAAAGAAACCATGCAATATTTAACATTCTGTGTGACGTTTATTTAACAACATAATAGTCTCACAGCATAGCTGTTTTTCTACAAATAACTCAAATGTGTTCTTCTTTGTGGCCGAATAGTACTCTTTTGTGTACATATATCAAGTTTTTCTTATTCACTCATTTATGTTTGTGGGCCTGTAGGCCACTACAAAGATTTAGCTATTAAGATGTGCTGCTATTTTTGATGGATGATGTAAATTATAGCGGCATATTATTACTGTTCAATAAACATTCAATCTCCCCCTTCCTTCTTTCTCATTTGATAGCCCACAAAATATGTTGTGTGCTATACCATTGTCATACTGCCAAAATGTAAAATTATCATATACCAACTACAGTATCAGGAGTCATAGGTGAGCAAACATTGAAGGTGGGCAGATTAAAAAAAAATCCAAAGTTCAGTGGACAAACTATAGTAGATTTCACTAATCAGAAACATAAAGAGCAACTCAAAGTTCCTGTGTTGGGAGGTGGGGAAAAGTACAGAAGCTGCAGAGCTCAGGGTTCTGGGTAGTAAACAAAGCACTGTATGCTGCAGGACTACCTTAGGGGAACCACAAGGTGAGACATGAGGACAGCACATTTCATGGGCTGATCAATGTCAGAGGTCTCTCAGGGATAGGTGAGAGGATGGTTGAATAAGTTTGATGTGCCACATTGTATAGAAGCAAATGTTCTGGCTGATTATGTGAAGGAGGATATAGTAGTTCCCTTCTGGCAGTGGTTTTGTTTTCTCTGGTTTTAGTCACCTTTGTTCAACTGTGGCCCAAAAATATTAAATGAAAAATTCCAGAAATAAACAATTTGTAAGTTTTATGTTTTTTAAAAAATCAGTACCAGGGCTTGAACTCAGGACCTTATGACTGACTGTGAGGCAGGCGAGGTGCCAGTAAGAGGCCCCGTAAATATTAACCCACACATCATTCTGAGTAGCAGTATGAAATTTTGCAAGAAGTTCACCATTACATTGTCCAGTGTACTCATGCTGTGTACAAGACCCACTCATTAATTATTTACAGTTTATCAGTTAGCATACTGACTCTCATGGTACTGCACTGCTTATGTTCAAATAGAATTTATTTTACTTCGTGATGGCTCCAAACTGCAGAAGCAGTGATGATAGCAATTTGAATTTACCATGACATGGAGTAAATACGTCTTTTAGGTGAAAAGGTGAAACTTTATCGTAGTATGTATGCATGAGGAAAAAGTTGGTATATACACAAGGTCTGGTACTTTCCTAAATTTCCAGTGTTCACTTGGGGACATGGGCTATGTCTGCTGTGGGTAAACAGTACCAATGTACATAGACTGTGATAACAAAAAGTTAACAACCCTAGGTAAAATTAGATTTGATATAATAATTTCTTCTCTCTTCTATCATATAATGACATTGTATTATTTGAGTGTGTCAATCTGTTATAAAAATAAATTTCATCATTACTTTATATTTTCCCAATTGTTAGTGTCATAGAGCATCTTGTTCCTTTCTTTTGGAAATTGATGCTTCATTAACTAACATTTATTGTGGTTACTTAGCATTCTAATCTTATGTTTCCATTCATTTTCTGTTGTGTTATTGATAGTTATTTTTGTGTTGCCAGTATTCTGATATTATAATGTCTCAAGCAGTAATCTCCTACCCATGTGATCTTGGAAATGTTGTATAAATCCAAGAAGTAAAAGTATAAAATGTATGTATATTTAGAATAATTTTTAGAAAAAATATGAACTTCTTATAATTTTAAAAAGACTCAAAGGAGATAAATTGTGAAAATTAAGTCTCATCCTTTAGCCATATAATCCTTAAATACTTCCATCAGCTTTCAAGAGAAATATTCAGTACATGAACCAACATAGGAAAAATGATAATACTTTCAAAACTATTTCAGAAGTAATCCAACCAGAACACCAAAAGCATTCCTCACTGAACTAGAGAAAACAATTTTAAAATTTATATTGAAGCAGAGGAGACCTAGACTAGCAAAAGCAAATCTGGACAATCATGGCAAAGCAGGTGGTCACATTTCCTGATCTAAAGTTATACTATAAAGCTTCTACCTTGATAAAGACTTTATGAACAAAATCTCTGTACCATGGGAACTTGCACAAAAGAAAAAAAAACCTGGGATCTCATCTTATTAATAAGCTTCTGCACAGCAGGAGAAACCATCACCAGAGCAAAAAGACAACCTAAAAATATGGGGAAATATTTTCATCAGCTGTTCCCTAAGACAAAGGTCTCCTATCTAGGTATGTAATTTTTAAAAATCATTCTCCCTAAATATAAAGATCCAGTTCAAAAATGGGCATCTGAAATGAACACATGTTTTTCAGGTGAGTAAGTAAAGCAGCAAAGAAATATGTGAAAAACATGTTCAGTGTCAGTGTTCATTTGAGAGATGCAAACAAAACAAAACAAAACAAAAAAACACTGAGATTCCATCCCACTCCAGAAAGAATAGCTGATATCAAGATAGCAATCAATAACAAATGCTACCAGGCCTGTGGGGAGAAAGGAATTCTTCTCTGCTGTTGCTGGGAATGTAGACTACTGCAACCACTGTGGAGATCAGTGTGGAATTTCCTTAAAAAATTAGAATTACAGGTCCCATTTAACTCTACTATTTCCCTGCTGGGTATATTCATGAAAGTATTAAAAGTGTCATATCACAGCAACATATGTGCAATTATGTTTATGGCAACACAGTCTGTAGTAGCTAACTTTTGGAAATAGCCCAAATGCCCATCAACTGTAAACTAGATAATGAAAATGTGTGGGTTTTAAAAAATGTAAGATGGAGTATTACTTGGTCATAAAAATGAGAGAGATATAAGATGTGGTTTTTAAAAAATGGAGTACTACTCTGCCATAAAGAACAACAGGATTCATTCATTTATGTGCAAATGGAGACACCTGGAGGACACACTAATAAGTGAAATAAATAGAACACAGATATGCAAATACCAGATCTTTTCTTTGATATAAGTACCTGTAGAGGTAAAGGACCTCTAGAATTTGTGATTGTTTTTTGTAGAATGGGAAATATTCAAAAGAAATTTGGTGTGGGAACATAATGAGGGGAAGGAATAAATATGATTTGGAAAAAAATAAAAGAGTATGTATATAGGGGGTGGGGAGGGGGTGGATGGGCAGAGATGTGGGTAAAAATGAGAGTTGACCTATGTCACATATAGGTACAAATTCCCCAATGTTTTGTGTGACTATGAGCTGTGTATATAATGTACCAATAAAGTTTACTGAATAATGCAAAAAAAGAGAGACATTTATACTTAAATAGATGCACCTTGAGGCCATACTCGAAATAAATAAGGCACAGATTTGTAAATACCATATCATTTATATAATGTGAGAAACTGAAGGTGTGAGGCCTAAAATATATGATATAAACTGTAAAGTAGGTAGAAAATGTTCAAAGGGAAAGGGGAACTGAGAGCTTATTGGAGGAGGCAAAGAAGGGAAAGAAAAATATGATGGTAAACAAAAAAATGGAAAAAGCTTATGTATATAGGGGTTGAAAGGAGTGCAGGGGAATGGGAAAGAATAAAGATCAAGATACATCAAGTGCAAGTATGAATTCTCAGTGATCAATCATAATGATCATAATGTGTACCTAAAATGAACTCATTAAAGGAAAAACAAACAAATGTGGTATTGTTAAAACACGGATGATGATCAATAAAGTATAATTGATGATGTAGAGATAGTTCCACGCATCCTCAGCTACTTTTTCTTTGACAAAAAAGCCAAATATCTTTACTAGTAAGAAAGAGAGTCTCTTTAATAGTGCTGAGAAAACTGGCTTTCCACATGCTGCAGATTAAATTTAGGTCCATATCTCTCATCATATAATAACCTAAAATTGAAATGAATCACAGATCAAAACATTAAAACAAATACTTAAACTGCTAGATGATAAAATAGAAAAAACTTTTGCAAGCATATTAAAATGAAACAATCTGCTGGAAGATAGAAGAGGTAAACTCTTAAAGACATAGGTGTAGTAGATTTTGTGAACAAAACTTGATTTCCAGGAAATATTGCAAAGAAATCTACAAGTGGAATAACATAAAACTAAGAAGCTTTTACACAGCAAAGTTAACCACCAATAGAGTGAAGAGACAAGCCACAGAATGAGAAAAAAAATTTAGAATCTACTCCTCAGAGAAAAGACTAATATCTAAAATATATAAAGAACTAAAAGAAAATCGTAACTTCAGAGTTAAAGACCCAATCTGAAAATGGGCATCTGAAATGAATACACACCACTTAAAAGTACAGATAGCAAATAAATACATGACAAAATCTTTATCATCACTGGTTCATCAAGAAATGCAAATTGAAACCATACTTATATTTCATATTATTCCAGAAAGAATGGCTGTCATAAAGAAATCAAGCAATAACAAATGCTGGTAAAGCTGTGGGGATTAAAAAAACACTTTTTCATTATTGATGGGAATGTAAATTTGTACAACCACTATGGATATCAGTATGGAGAATCCTAAAACTAGAAGTTCCATTTTATCCAGTTACTCCCCTTCTAGCTATCTCCTAGAAAGATTTAAAAGTATACTACAGTTATATGTACATATCTATGTTTATAGCAGCACAATTGTAATGGTTAATCCATGGGAACAGTACATATGTCTATCAACAGATGAAAATGTGATATAGTGTGTGTGTGTGTGGTGTGTGTGTGTGTGTGTGTATGTATACACACAGATATATATGCAATGGAGTACCACTCTGCCATAAAGAACAATAAATGAGACATTCTCAGGTAAGTTATGCTTCATGAGACCATGATTTTAGGTGAAATAAATCAGAGACACAACTTTTAATATTACATATTTTCTCTTCTGTGAGAAACTCAAAGTTTAAGTAAGGAGCAAAATGGAAGATAGGTATAGAGAAGTAAGAAGAACATGTTCAGATGAGAAGGAGAATAAGAGAGGGGGAGGAAGGAAGGAAGGAAAGGAAAAGGGATTATAAAAAATAATTGGAGAAAAAATGGACAAAAGCTTTTGTAAATGGAAAGAGGAAGAAGTGTTGAAAAGAGGTGAAGGGAATGGGAAAAAAGAATTAAGATATATTGTGTACAGCTACAAATCCCCCACGATGAATGTGGTCATTATGTATTTCAAACATCTACTAATAAAATTGAAAAATATATATGGTAATGTTTTTTCTATACATAGCCACAGTACATACATGAAATGGTTAACTTCAATTGTAAAAATAAATAAATAAACTGTGTAATAGTGAGACAAGGAAATAATTCTCCATATTGGCATTCTTACTCATTTTCTATAATTGTAAATCTTATTTT
>PVIC010026489.1:0-24490 GCA_004025085.1 Thryonomys swinderianus | reverse complement strand
TATACTAATGAAACAATTCTTTTTTTTAACTGTCCATGAACATCACAGTGAAAGGTTAGAGACAGGAAGATTTGGGGAGAGTTGGAGACTAGAGACCTTTAGGGATACATTTGTAAGTTCACCAGGGACTCTTGCTTTGTGTGCGTGTGAGTGGAATTTCCCACCGCACGGGCTGCCCCGCTGTCCCCCCCCCCCCCCGTTCTGAAGCTGCCTGTCATGGGAAGAATCTGTGAAGAAATGGCCTGCATCGTCAACAACCGGGCATTGTCTGTCTGTCCATCCACTCACCCATCATCATCATTCAATAGGGCTCCTGTTTCATGCCCTGTAACAAAGGTAAAACACAAATTTCTTGATTTGGGAGATATTTAAATTCTGCTTAAGCAGATAAAACTTATATACACAAATAGGTAAAGACTAGTGTATTAGGATGTTGAAACTTTTTCTGAAACAGTAGGCTTTAAATGAAATCACAGATCTGATGTGAATATGCAGTCACTCTGGGAAGGAGAATTATTCCACCTGCCCCATAGATCCTCTTCGCCCAGACACTGTGCCCTTGGCCGGGACCCTGGTGGCAACCCAGGCCGCAGACTGCTGCGCTTTGGTATAAAGCCACAACCTTGATGATGAGGTGCAGGTAAAGGGTCATGGGGGTGGCAACCGGGCAGCAGAGTCCTTGGAGAAAGTGTTTTGGAGGACATGAAATAAGACTTGGAAGGGGAGTTGTTTGACCACAAGGAGAGGGAGGCATGCTTCGTGACAGAGCAGAGTCCAGACGTAAAGTGACCACCAAAGGAGCGTGTGGGGACGGTCAGGGTCCAACAGGAACAAGATGGTGCACTCAGACTGGGAAAGAAGGACACCGTATGAGAGGAACACTCGGCCGAGATGTAGGGGAGGGTTTAGGGATAACGACAGTAGGGTAGGCTCTCACGGGTTCCTGGTGGCCGTGAACATTACTGGGGCCAAGGGGAAGTTGCTACTGCTGGACCCAGAGAGGAAGCTGGGAGCTCTGCCCTTTGGTGGAAGGATACAACCTGTCTCTGGTGGCTTTCGTGGACGAAGCCAGGGAGATGAGTCCCCTAACCGCACCCTCTCCTTTCCGTCAGGACTTTGATGTCTAAACCTATGTGAGAGCCAAACACCAACAGCACCCAGAGGACCTACCTCCCTGAGCCCAGAGAATAGTGAGAAGGGTGGAGAAGGGGTCTGGAGGGACGAACAGAAGTCAGCCAGATGGGCGCCCTGGGTTAGGGCCCAAGCGAGCGGTAGTTAGCTAGCGCTGCCCTGATGACTGGGTGCTGAACAGCCCTCCGGTCCCAGCGGGATGTGTGTGTAACCCTGGCATTTGTCTTCACAGGCCCGCGCGTTGGCTGATCCCATCTGAGCCCGGCTGAGCCCCCCCCCCCCCCACCGCTCGCCATACTTTGCCCACGGGCTCATTCTAGCGCCCAGACGGGAAGCTGGCAGCTCCCCGGGGTCGGCAGCTCCCCAGCGGCAAAAGCCAGTTACCCTCGTGCATCGCAAGGCCTTGGGTTCCCACGTCTGCTGACGCTGTCCGGAGCACAGCTCACGGCCGGGCCTAGTCCAGGGCGGGCAAGGGCCCTTCCGTGGCGATGAGGGGCGGCGGGCTGCGCGGCAAAGGGCCGGACACGGAGAGGTGCAAAGAACGAGAGCGAGTTGCTGGTCCGCGAGGGTAGGCGGGAGAGGGAGGCGCAGGATGTGCCGCGGAGGGAGGACTTGCTGACAGTGCTGCGGCCACGAACCTTCTCTCTCGCCGTGTCTCCGCCCCCTTCCCATGGCAGCAGTAACATTTTTAGCTTGGTCTGGGACTGTAGTTCCCAGCTGACGGAGTTCTCGGTTCACTTACGATCAGGTGAAGCAAGTTCACGTAGAGTGGAATGACAGACGTGATTTCTACCCTTAGAGAAGCTTGGTTTGTGTCTCTCTCGAGCCTGCCGTGTATGGATCGTCGGATGGCTGATCCTGCCGCCCCACAGAAATCAGGGTCACAGCCGGGGCATGGCAGAGCAACCGGCCCGCGGGAGCGCGGCTCCCTGGGCTGCTGCGTCCTTACAGACGCACGGAAAGAGGCCTCCGTCTGTGTTAGTATTCTGGATCTTCATTCAGGCAGCCCAATCTGTGACTAACACAGATGGACAGAACTTCTACTTTGATATCTAAACACAGGCGTGACCCAGAGAGAGGCACGACTTGTTTCCGGCTCTCACTGGCTGAGGGAGCACAGGTACCACGATCCTGTTTTTCCCATGCCATCCCTCTGCGCCCCTTGGAAAGTGTTGTTGGGGAGCTGAGTGACAACACGGGCTCCCCTGGCGGAAGGACAAGCGACGGGGAGCTCGTTTTTTGTGTCAGGGGGGCTTGAGCAGAGGAGAGCTCTCTGCCTCTGTCTGAGGCAGCCCACAACGAGGGGAGGGGGGCTCAGGGCTGGGCCCCTCGGGTTCCGAGCTCTCGCTTCCTTCCTTCATCCTGCATTAGACCAGAGGGCTCAGTGACGCAGGGATCTAGGATGTTTCTCCAAATCATCCTCTCTGGACATCCAGGGCCAGGGCAGCCGAGCCGACTCTTGCGACTTCCTGACAATGAGAGGACTGCTCTTTTACCTAAAGCTTGCGGGATTCCTATGTTGTCTCCCTGCTTCTGTTAAAAAGGCAGGGTATCTTGGTGCTTTGGTTGATTTCTTATGGCCCAGGGGAATGAAAGACAATGCAGAAAGCCGGTGCTGCTGATGAAGTCTCTGCTTAAAATGTGGGAGGCAGCACGGCGGGGGGCCAGGGGATGTGGACTCCTGACCTGTCTGCTCTTCAGTTTGAGCAACACGTGTCAGGGTCCTGCCCAAGGTGGGTGCTGCAGTGGCTGCTGTGGCTGCTGTGCAGTGCGCAGTACTTGTTTATGCTGTGCCTGGCCCAGCCCCTTCGCTCCACGGCACAGGAACTGATGTTCAACAATCTTCTAACTCCTTGAAGCTTCCAGCAGTGTAGTGGGGCACCGTGAATGATGATTAAATGACCTGGCAAGCCCTGGCAACAGATGGGGAAAGACTGGCCGGAGGACAATTCTCCATTCCTGGCCCAGGAGACCCTTTGGTTAAGGCCACGTACTGAGCTGTCGTGATGAACTGTTGGAAGAAGCTGCGGCCCGGCAGCTGACTCCATCTGGGTTGCACAGTGATCACTCCCTTGCAAACTCAGGCGAATGAGTCCTTGGAAGCCTGGGGCCTGAGATACAATCCTAGCCATGGCATGCAGGGCTGACGGGAAAATTTCTTCATATCCTCATTTGCTGAAAAAATGCAAGGTCCAGAGCAAGCTTTGAGCAACTAATTTAAACCTGCTTTTCTCTTGCCCTTGGCTATCTGGTATACCTGGGCAGGGTGCATACTTACTTGAAGGATATGTGAAACAGAAAAAGATTGGATAAGTGGAGTAAAATGCTGTCAACATCTGCTTTGTGATTCAGAAGATAAATATGGTGCTGTGCCATTAAGGGATTCTTTCCAGGAAAGTGGAATAATTGGAGAGAAACTTCTGAGATTGAAAAGTTTGCACGTACCTCTAAGCCCGTCAAGTACAACAGTAAAAACATCGCTCATCACACTGACTCTTAGATGAGCCTCTGAAGCTTTCCCTGCTCTGGGCCATACTTGGGTAAACAATGAATTAGGTTTATCATCTGAGTCTTTTTCTCTCAGCTTCCATTTATTTTGGTTCTATATTTTCCTCGGTATCCATGGGTTCTGCAACTGTAGATTGAAAAAAAGTTGTGTTTACATTGAACATGTACAGACTTGGATCTTGTCATTCTCCAAACAATACAGTATGACAATGGTTTACGTAACCCTTATATTTGGTATTGTAATTTAGAGATGATTTAAGTGTGGGGATGATGAGGCTGAGTTGTTGGCCTGAGCCGCCCTGTTTTACATACATAAGGGACGTCAGCGTCCCTGGAGTTTGGTATCCACCAGGGGTCCTGGAACCCGTCCCATGGATCCTGGAGGATGGTGGTATATATTTAATGTCTATAAAACATGCTGTTAGCAACATGAGTTTCTTCATCCCTCTTGTTTGACTTTTTTCACTCAGTTCTTCTACGATTTCCTAACTGACCAGCCACATGAGCCTTTCTCCTTCAGTTATTTCAAGCATTTCTGGAAGCCCGCAGGTCCAGTCTAGCGAGCGGTCCCCCTCTGTATCGTGCAGAGCACTCGGCGTTGGCTTCGGGTGTGGCGGGAGGGGGAAATCGGTCAGCCAGCTGTGCTGGGAAATGATGCCCATAAGCGGGCTCGAGCGCTCCAGCTGGTGCTCGCAGGTGAAGGTCATGAGCGAATCCAGGTGGAGGGCAGAGGGAGGCGGAGCACGGTGACGGAGGGAGGCGGAGCACGGTGACGGAGGGAGGCGGAGCACGGTGACGGAGGCGGAGCACGGTGACGGAGGCGGAGCACGGTGACGGAGGGAGGCGGAGCACGGTGACGCGCGGGTAGGAGGAAGTACAGTTTGTCTGTCCTGCGGGGCTAGGGAGGGCGGGAGATGGAGCCGGGGTTAGACCCCGACGGGGCCCACCGCGCTTCCCGACAGGACCCTGGGAAGATTTAAGGTCAGGTGAAGGAAACACTGAGGTTCGGGGGACCTAAGAATAGAGAACGAAGCAGGCGTGGTACACATCTCTAGTCACAGCCCCTGGGAGCCTGAGGCGAGTAGGACCTTCAAGGTCAAGAGTTAGGGACCAGTTGTGGCAACAGAGACACATTTTAAAGAACAGACAACAAAGATGAAGAACCTGATCAAACTGCTTCCTAGAAATTGCCTGTGACAGGAAATGTGGGCGGCGGGGTAGTCACCCTGAGCCCCGTCGTTTCTAAAGCAGGGCAGCAGGTCCACACGGAGATGTGACGCGCTAGTGTATCCGAGAGTGGTGGATATTCTGAGAGTATCACTGTTAGGACTTCAGGTCATGAGTCAACAAGTTTACATTCTCCAGAGATCAGCTGGCTGAGGCAAAACGCACATGCTTGTGACCCAATTTACACAGCTGTCCACTTCCTCGGACATCTGTGGTTTTCAAAGAGGACAGCTATTACTATTTGTTTTGGGCTCAGGTAAAGCCTGCTACAAATTGGAAGAATGGGAGGGAGGTCTAGTCAACAGAGCTGAAGGGGAAGGTGTTTTTTTTCCACTGCCTTGTTGTATATATACATTCTAAAGAGAGCCATTTAAAAGGAAAACTGTTTCTATCTTGTCATAGTGAACAGTGAAGCTGGTGGCTGAACATCTCTTCATGTTACTGAAAATTCTCCCCTCAGGAAAAGTGTAGATGTCGTTAAGGAAACAAAGTAAGTGCAGAAGTAGACAGGTACTGAGGTTTGTTCATGAGGCACCTCATGTGACTGGAGGTCACTAGTTTTACTCGGTGTGTTAGCAAGAAGGACCTTAGTTCCCAAAGAGCTAGTCATAGTCAACACCATAGTCAGCACCGGTGTGGATCCTGTCTTTGGCGTTCAGTGCTGGTGTAGCCAGGAAATCACAGCACTCCGTGAACCCAGTCTCTGTAAAGTGGGTATGAAGGGCCTTCTGCAGAGCTGTTGGAGGGAGCCCGGTGCCTGGCAAGCGAGTGCTTTTTGGGCTGGGAGAGGATGGCCATGTCTGGAAAGCTGGCACTGGCCTGTTCTGCTATGGAGTCAGATGACTGCAGCTTCCTCTGCACACAGGTCTCCTCTGGCCTTTGGAAACAGGAAGATCATTGGAGAGGACTGGTTCAGTCTGTTCCAGTTCTTGAGGTCTTGGGGTGCAGCACCTGCTTCTCTCATCACAGGCCTCCGCAGCTGAGGACCAGGCAACAAGGGGTGCCGCTAGCCTGCCCGGGCCACACAGGCAGAGGGTGTGGAGACACTGGGGGGTGGCCTTCGGGGCTGTGCGAACCGTGTGCATGGCGATCACTGGCAGAGTGACACAGTTCACGTCACCTCTGGCGTCAGCCACATTCCACCTCTATTCTCTTGTCGTTGCCTTTGGCAGGCAGCAGCGCGGCCTGGGAAGGTCCCTGGAGCTGGGAAAGGGATGGAACCTTACGGTGAACACCAGTTCATACTCGGTGCCGTATTTCAGCACTATGATGTTAAACTTCTCAAAGGCAAGTCAGGGAGTGGAAGGAAGGTGGGCTTAGAGGAAGCGTTCTGTTATATGGCTAGAAATTTCTTTTTAAAAATTGATTTTATTGGTACATTTTGTGTTAGAAGTTTGTTTTTGTATTTCCTTGTGCACGTACGTGCCTTGGAGTTGCTTTTGGAACATGATTTAAGCAAAGCAGAACTTTGCAAATAGCTGGTTCCCATCTTCCTTGCATCTCTGCCTTGAGCTGGTGTGTTGTCCTACTCTGCTGACAGGATTAGGCCTGTGGGTTTCAGACCAAGGCTGCTGATGAACCAGTGAGAGAATGGGTCCTTCCAGGCCCCCGGAAGGAGGCTTGCTGCCCTTCCAGTCAGATGCCTCCTCACCACCCCTGCGCCACCCCGGGGCAAGAGCACATCCACGTTAGCCGCCTCCTGAGCTGGCCAGGCACACATCAGGGGTGGTGACTGGTGACAGCATAAGCCATGCCTGGGCCTCTACTTCCAAAATCTGCAAGGAATTCCCAGACACCTCAAGTGATCCACTCCTCTGAGGAAATAATACATTAAACTTTTATAATACATGTGTACTTGTTACAATTAAAAAAAAAACTTTTTTTTTTTTTGGTGGTACTGAGGATCAAACTCGGGTCCTTATGCTTTCAAGGTAGGCACAGTACCACTTGCGCTAAATCCAGATCCCTGAAAAAATTCTTTGCCAATGGGTAGAATTAAATCTGACAAGAAACCCTATGAGATTTTATTAGTATCATTATCATTTTCTTTGGCTTCATGTATTACATTGGTAAAAGGACAAAAAACATTGTAAAAGGCAAATATTTTGTACAAAAATACAAAGTTTTAAAAGCTCTTTAGGTATATTTCATATTACTAAGACTTGCCCTATATATCTATATATCTGCATAGTTTTCCTATATTTAGGATTTTAGAAATGTTAAGGTACTGTTTACACAGTGTATGTTTAAGTTCTTCCCACGGCTCAACAACCACTGGTGGTCTTTTTCTGATTGGAGCATTTCATACTTGGGAAGATGCAGTTTGTGTAATTGCACAGTTACTGGCTGAAAAAAACCTATGTGATTCAGTCCATCTGCACACTGAAAATCAACATGTCACACTGGGGAAACATTTGGGTCCCCAAGTCCTTGGGTAATGGCAAACAAATAGTAGCCATCAATTTTTTCAGTTATTGTTTTTCAGTGCCTTTTCTCCGCAGTGTGGTGAAAAGCTGATGCAGTCCAAAGGGAGTATCTCTTGCCCTGGAGAAGCTGAAAATCTGCTCATGTCATGATGTCACGGTCCATTATGATGTCAATGATACTCCTAGGAGGGAGACACCAGGAGGGGTGTTACTTGTGCTTGAAAGAGGAAGTTAATACACAATTCAAAATGAAGAAAAAATCTTGAGGAATGAAACATCTCATTCAACAGTGTTTACTTGTTCAAAGAAATGTGTGCAGTTCTTGTTTGAATTAACTACAAGCTATGTCTCCTTTTGAAGGGTTATTCTGGACAAGCCTAATCCCTACTCTAATCCCAAGTGGCAAATAAGGCACACAGTGACATCTAGGTTGATGTCACCATCTGTCACAGTCTGTCGTTTAGAAGCCCAGTACCTATAAGCATCTATTTTCCACTTCTTCCACCCCCTATACACTTTTAACTTCACATCTAGGGCTGACAAAGGAGATAAGCATTCAATGAAGCTTTTAATCATCTTTTGAAGTCAAGACATCACCAAAGGCCTCTTTGGCTCTTGAGCTTATCAAGGGCAAACTATATTCTTCTATCTGGTTTATTGTAAAAGCTCAATAAATACATGTGGGTCATACGTGCAGCCGCCTGAGTTGGCTGTGTATAGCTAGAGGCATAACTTGGACACTTTATCTTAAAGAGCAGTTAACTAAGTTATTGGCCAGAATGGTTAGGCCAACATGTATTGAGTACTTCCTGCATATTTGGCACATTTATTAACTTAAATCCTTAACCCTAGGAAGAAGATACTACGTCTCCCAGCTATGCCCACCAACAGGATGTGACTCTGCAGCTCCCTGCAGAATCGGATCCCCCACTTACCTGTCTCCCTGTCCTTTTCACAAATGAAGTTGTTGATGTCTTCACACTGGAAATCGTTCCACTGCCCGGCATCAATCAGCCCAGCACAGTCTTCTCCGGGCCCGTGGTTATGACCCCAGTTATCTGGCTGTCCGGCTTTCCAGTTTCTTTTAACAAAACAGAAACAGGGTGTTATTTGCACAGAAATGTCAAGGTTACTCGTGAGAAGCAGAGGAATGTAAAAATAAAAACTGAAGCATATCATACATCCTGGAATGAAAATGTACTGTTTAAAACTCTGAATGAGAAGCAGCTGTTGGTAGAGAAACGGAGAATCATCCCTGCAGGCTCCTCCCTGGGCCTCGTCCACGTGAGTGATCGAGTGTCTTCAGCAGCGCGTCCTTTTTGGACCCGTTAGACGAATGGCTTTCTCATGCGTCCTGGGGTGCTGACTTCTGGGCGTGTGTGTACAACTGTGCACAAATACACACGCAGTATGAGGCCATCTCACACGTGTCCACGCACTTCTGTGAGAACCCAGAGACACATGAGAAGTGTGGCACAGCGCGGTATCTTGTGTCTCACGAAGCATCAGGAAGGCCGGTGAGGGACCTCTGCCTCATGTTCACAGAATCTGCAGTTGTAAACAGCCAGTCATGGCTCTCTGGCTGATGTGTACGTGGCCCGTCACTTGAGAAAAAACTAACTTCACCTGACTGAAAGTGACTCACATTTCACTGCTGTTTCCAGGAGGGAGACTCTTAAAAACAGGTTTTCTTCAGGATGAGTTCGCTTGAGCCTTATTAACTTGGATGCAGCTGCTCAAAGCAGCACTTTGCCAGCGATCGTGGTTTCGTCTGTCCTGTGCAGTAAACGAGATGTGCTTCCGGAGCCCACCGGGCGTTCACTCTTAGGGTGCAGGTTCATGCACAGAAGCCGCGGTCTCTGCCCAAGAAGGGAGGTGGCCCCTCAAGAGTCTGGGAGAACATGTGTGGGAGGAGCCCCCCACGGTGACTGCCTGCAGCTCGGAGCTCTGGGGTCCCTGGTGAAGGGTGCAGTCAGAGGGAAGCCAGGCCGGACCGACATCGCCACCTCCAAGTGTGTGTTTTCAGAGTTCCAGTAAACAGTGGCCTCAATTATGTAGAAAATAATTGACCAGAGAAATGATGGGAAGACAGTGAGCAGTGATGGCGAGCCGTTTAGAGATGGGTGCTTTTAGGAGAACCACGTATTTACTGCAAAGTGCCGCCACTGTCGTAAAACCTGAATACTGAGGTTTTATTTTGGAAAAGCATCTTTTAAAGAGAAAAACATGATAACATGTACGACAGGTTCACCGCCCCTGGTCTAGAGGAAACCATCGAGTGATCACAGTAAGAACGGGGTGACACCTGAGGGGGAGGGGAACAGTCACTGACGCACAGCAGACCCGTGGCGGGGGGCTGCTGTGTGCCAGGGACAGTCCAGAGGAGGGCAACACAGTCCAGGGACGGACATTCGAGAGTTGTTTTCTCAGTCAACCGGTACACAGTATAGATTTGGTGTTTTTGGATTTAGAAGGTCAGCTTAGTACTACTCCCATGCATTTCCTTTGAAGGTCATTTAAAATTAGGGCAATGAAAGGGACTAATCAACTAAAAGGTAACTTAAGTGATAAGAAAGGAAAGAATTTGTGTCCCTTTTCTTCACTTGTTTTTACATGTCCCTGGAATCCTGCACTGGTGTGGGGCAGCCCAGTGCTGCCTGTCGTGCCCAGCAGTGCCAGTGCTGTGACTCAGGCTGTGCGGCCTCCTTGAGGTCTGTGTGCGCCCTATGCTCTTGGCACCTGCCGCATGTCACCATTGCTCTTGTCTGCTTATCCTTTTCAACCAGACTCTGCATACGTGGCTGTGAGGCCGAAAGGCACTGGAGAAAGCCGTTTATCCTCGACTTCCAATTTAACGGAAACCACAAAGCTATTAAACAGTTTCAAAAGGCAGCATGTGCTGGGGGAAGCATGAAGGAGAGCTGGCAGTGAATTCTTCTGGGGCTCAGGCGAGGTCCGAGATGGGGCCCGGGTCACTGACCTACGGTTTCAGGGAGAGTTCAAGAGGATTGGTATGAATCCTCCCTTGAGGATTAATGTTGGGCAGAGTTCAGCTGTGCAGGCTTGCGGACCTGGGCTTTTCTTTGGTGAGAGGTTTGTGATGACTCCTTCCATCTCGTCTGTTACTGCTCGTGCAGGTGTGCTCTGCATGGTTCAGTAGGTTGTGTGAATCTAGCGTGGATGCATTTCTACAATACTGGGTTTGCTGGCACATCACGGTCCGTACTGTCTCTTATGAGTGCTAGCTCAGAAATCATTGCTGGTAGGAGAAAAGGTAGATGGGTCAGTGCTTGGAAGCTCAAACCCAAGGTGGGTAAAGACAGGTGTGAGTAGATGGCGAAGGATGTGGGGAGCTGTGTCCTGGACGGAGACCCCGAGGGCCGGAGGTCTGGTCTCCATTCCCAGGACATGACAGGGAATGTCCTGGTCTTCTTCATAA
The DNA here is from genome assembly GCA_004025085.1 of Thryonomys swinderianus. Lineage (NCBI taxonomy): Eukaryota > Metazoa > Chordata > Mammalia > Rodentia > Thryonomyidae > Thryonomys > Thryonomys swinderianus. The sequence goes on along the minus strand of PVIC010026489.1, from coordinate 13,759 downwards.
ACCTGTCATGAGACTTGAGTGGATCCTGTGTTTGTACCTCAGCCGGGTGCTGGACAGCGCGTAAGCTCCGGGCAGCAGCCATATTCCGCCGTGATCATGCCAACACCAGCAGTCCTTCCACTGCGTGCAGTAAGGTTTCTTCCGAACCTCTCATGGGAAAGCCTATACTGAATGCTACATAGAAACACACACACATAACCTCATTTAACTTTCAAAATCCCGACACGGGCTCATGAAATTCTACTTCCCATGGTGAGGTGGAGGGTCGTGTGGCCGAACAACTCACAGGGGCTCTGGCAGCCTGGCACTTGCTTCCTGGCCCGACGCACTGGTGCGCTCTAGGTGGCGGGTGTTTATTAACGTTTAAATTAGCTTTCAGCGACTGAAACCTCACAGCATCCTGCTTGATTTCTTGCTGCTCTCAGAACACAGAGCCCTCTGGTGGGAGTGAAGGCACCGTCTGTGCTGTGGCTGGGACCAAGTGCCCGGTCAGGGTCCGGCCGGGGAATCTCAGGGCCCAAGTATGTTTCCTGCCAAGTCACAGAATTCTTGCTGCGTCCCCAGGAAAAGGGGCAGTTTTACCTTGGCCAAGCTGGTGAGGACAGGAACATTCCAGCTCAATCCAGTCCACATGGGACATTCCAGTTTATTTTGGAGGAAGGCTTAGGGTTAAATTTCTTAGTGAGTCTAACCCAGACCTTTTTTGCATTTATGACAGTGAGAAAAATAGAGGAAATGGACCTTTTTTAGCTCTCTTTAATTCTTAAAAGTCCTGGCTCTCTTGGCTGTCAGAGAAATAATTTGATTTTTTCCTTTATGAACTTGCCCCCCAGCCCTGCACGGCTCCTGTGTTCGGTACCGACATTCACCCCTTCCTCACAGTGTGGGGTGCTGTCCTCCAAGCTCCAGGATTCCCGAGTGCCAGCGAACCTCTCCTCGGGGAAGTCCAAAGCACCGCTGGAGCAGACTTAAAATCTTCAAATATTTCACCTCAGTGCATGGCTACATTTTAATTTTAAAGAGCTGGCCTTCTGAGTGTGGTGGTGCATGTCTGTAATCCTAGCACTCGAGAGGCTGAGGCAGGAGGATCACAAGTTGGAGTTCCACCTGAAAAATTTAGTGAGAGTCCATCTTTAAAAAATGAAAAGGGCTGGGGATGTAGCTCAGTGCAAAGGCCTTGGGTTCTACCCCACTACTAGAAATTAAAAGCCACAGGTGCTGCTGGTGCTGTCACAGAGACACTGCCGTCCAGGGGGAACCTCTAGGGGGCCTGGCTTCTGTCCCCTGCAAACCGAAGGCTCCTCCAAGGCGGAGTTTTCCAGGTGCTGCTCTGTCTGGTTTGGCATGCTGTACATTTCCTGTACAGAAGAGGGAAGTAAAATTCCAAGCGGGAGAATTCCGTGGCTTAGAGCCTTGAGAAGGGGGAGGGAGGGAGCCGGCAGCCCGGCGCAGGCGCTGTGCAGCCCTGGTGCGCTGGACCACTGTGCCGAGCCTGGTCAAGATCAGGGCCTGGTGTCCTCAGGGTACTTTACCCTCAGAAGCAGTTGGGGCGACGCTGAACGCGCCAGGGGCCACGTGAGCGGCTTTTTCCTCCTCAAGGCTCCGCAGAAAGCATCCGGCTCCCAGTTCTGAGTCTCATGACTGTTCTCTCAGAAATGAAGAATAACTGACTCCATGCAAAGGAGAGAGGAAACCCCCTCACCGGTGTATCAACTCCCTAACAGAAATGTGCAGCCGGTGCCAGGAGCTGGCACGTGAGAGCAAGGTCTAGGACAGGAAGCCAGCAGGCGGGGGCACAGGGCTGTGTGCGCCCGGCTGGCAGCAGAAGGTTCTGGCACTCACTTGTACTCCGCAGGGGTCCCGTCCAGCCACTTCCACTCGTTCTCCTGCTCCGAGTCCGTGAGGCCGATCCAGTGGCTCTCTCTCCCTACTATCTGCTTTTTGATCCATTGCTGAAAAAGAAACCAGTGTGAGTGTGTGACTGTCGATGGCGTGGCCGTCTGACGGACTTCCTTTGGCATCTGGGAAAGGGCAGTCGGAGGTGTCAGGCTGTGCGCACACTCCAACTGTTCTGGTCGCACTGGCTCTGTCTGATGCTGCCTGGGGCCCCGTGCTCTTTCCTCTATCCAGTTCACAAGTGATGCTCAAGTGAATTTCTCCAACCACCCGGGCTGCTAACTCACGACTCCCTGGGCCTGCCCCCCCCCCCCACGGTCCCGGGGCCAGTGAGGGAAGCGCAGTGGCATCCTCGGGCCTGCAGGGCTCCGCGTGTACACCCACGTACAGAGACGCAAGCTCTAAAGCCCAGGAGCCTGGCCGCCGCCCTGCGGGTGCTCACCCTTAGTCACTCTGGCAAAATGTATTTCAGGGCCGTGTCTGCCAAGATGCCAGGGAAAGGGAAGAGGCCACCGGGACAGGAAGGCACAAAGGAAGGGCAAGGGTATTGCTGCCCTGTGGCCTCCAGCCTCAGCTCTGGATTTCCTTGTCCCATGAACCAGCCTCCTAAACTTTGCCGGGCCTCCGTGTCTGTCCGTAAAACGGATTCTGAGACCGCCGCTGTCAGCGCGCATGCGCGCCCCGTCTCTTCCGCTTTCCTCTGGGCCGGGGTTGGTCCGGCAGCCGCCCGCATCTCCTCAGGCAGTGCCACGAGTGCTTCCTGCCCCTGGTTAGGCCCATTTCTCCACCCTGCAGCGAATGCAGCTTCCACATTTATATGACCACGGATTCCTGGTGTCTTTGACTCCCTAGCAAGTGTGTAATTTTCAGGTGTGAGCTATTCCTAAATTACAGTTTCACCGACCAAGTATGTGGCAGACATACCTGTTCCTCTCTTGTGTTTATAAAAACGAGATGTGCAGACTTGTCTTCACAGAAAAGTTTTGCATCCTCAAAAATTTCTTTTTCCATTGAAAAATAGTAACATTTGTCCGTGAAATTCTTCCAGTGGGGTGGACAGCCTAGGAATGCAAAGGTTTAAAACTGATTTAAAAACCACAGAAAGCACTATGACTTTTCTCAGCTGTTTGACAGGACAAAGCTACACCCTTGTGTAGCTGCATACCAGCAGCAGTCTGTGCCCTGTGTTCCTGTGTAGAGGCTGGCCGATGTGGGCAGATGCCACCATACCCCGTGAGGACAGAATGATCTGGAAAAGCCTGTGACTCACTCTGTTCCTCTGCACCTGGATTAATTTTTTTTTTTTTTTTGACAGCGTCTCACTTTGTAGTTCAGGCAGGCTCTGAGCTCACTATGTAGCCCAGGCAAGCCTCGAACTCAGCAATTCTCCTGCCTCTGCCTCCTGAGTGCTGGGATGACAGCTGTGAGCCACTACGCCTGGCATCTGTGGTATGAGTTACTGATTGCCGGTGGGCATGGCCACCATGGCTGGTATTGTTGTATGTGGTTATCAGGGATTGAACCAGGGACCTTGTGCTTGCGAGGCAGGCACTGGAGCTACTGAGCTAAATCTCCAGCCCCACCTGGATTAATCTTTACAGCGACAAATAACACCAGAGAGCAGAGCAGGTCTGGATGTTCATGGTCAGGCTGGGAGCGTCCAGGACCTCTGCACCCCTGCATGTGAGGACCTAGGGTGTACAAACGGATCGGTCACAGGCCAGGGCCGTTAACCAGTCAATTTTGCCAAAGGTTTAGTTCTCTAGGGGCTAGATGGCACCATGACACCTTGGAAGCAGCGCCCAAGTTTTTTCTGGGTGCCCATGGAGTTGACTGAGGTGATGCTCTGTCTCTGGGTTGGGGGTCAGATGGTTCGGCGTGGCCAGCCACAGACGGCTGTGAAGGAAGTATCTGGGGTGTGCCTGTCTCTGCTAGAGCAGTGCTGGGGACACGGTGTCTGGAGGGAAGAGCAGGCCTGGCTTTGACAGCAGCGCAAGGTGCTTCCTTACTAATTCGTTGCAGGGCGGGGCCCACCCCGACCCCCAACCCCCGACCCCCGACCCCTAACCCCTGGAAAGGGTCTCAGACTTACCATTGGCCTCTGGTACCGGGGTTGGCTCATTCTGCAGAGCTAGGGGTGCCACGGCCCCAGATGGCCCCGGGGGGCCAGGAGGACCCTTGGGTCCTGGCATGCCTGGCACCCCTGGCAGTCCTGGCGGTCCTCGTGGTCCAGGCACCCCGGGCTCCCCCACGGTGCCCTGCAGTCCTTGGAAGCCAGGAGGGCCCTGGGGGCCAGGGAGCCCATCCTTGCCAGCTGGGCCTGGGGGGCCGGGGTCCCCACTGGGGCCCTGAGGACCAGGCTTCCCAGGGGACCCACGGGAGCCTTTGGGTCCTTGGGAGCCTTTAGAGCCCTTGCTGCCGCGCTCTCCAGGGGGCCCGGCTGGTCCGATGGGGCCTCTCTCACCGGCGGGCCCAGGGGGACCAGGCTCCCCCTTTTCTCCTTTCTGTCCTTTGTTACCAGTTGGACCAGGGGGACCCTGAGAGCCTCTGTCGCCTTTTGGACCCCTGGGGCCAGGAGGACCTAAAACACAGGAATAGTAAATGACATAAACATAAAGTCCATTGTGAGTGATAACATGTGAAGTATTTAGCTTCCTCATCCAATCTCCAAATGAAGAAAAATCTAGCCTAAAATATACATTAAGGAATGCTTGCTTATCAGACTGATTGGGCTGTTATAGGCTGAACTACCTCCCCCGAATTCATATGTTGAATCCTGACCTCAGTCCTTAATGTGGCAGCATTTAGAGATGACTTTAAAAAGTAATTTAGTAAAACAAGTCCATTGGAGTAGGCACTAATCCAGTGTCCTTCTGAGATCAGGACAGACACAAGCACAGGGAGGACAAGTGACCCAGGGAGAAGCCCAGGTGCCAGCCAAGGACAGGGACCTTGGAAGAGTCCTGCCGCCCAAGCCCTCGATCCCTGACCCGCAGCTTCCACAGCTGGGGGAAAAGCATTTCAGTTGTTAAAACCTTCCAGTCTGAGGAACTTTGTCCCAGCAGCCTGGGCAGATGGGTCTCGTGTGTATGTGTGTGTGTGTGTGTGTGTGTGTGTGTGCGTGCGCATGCGCGCACAGATGTTCCCCCTCCCCCTACAGGCTTTCAGAATGGATCTGAATGTTGCAAAGTTCTCTAGGGCTCCACCGACAGGCTCCATGTTGATGCTGGCAATAGACTTTGCCACCAGCAGGAAAGTCGGGACCGTGATTCCTTTGCACTGATTTCTTCTTTTTTCTTTTTCTGTTGATTGAAAATTAACGGTTAACGTTAAATATTAAGGATCTGTCAGGTGACAATCACATGTAAGCTCTGGCAGGATAGAGTCGGAGGTGACCCAGCACCGCAAGGGGTGCGGTTGGCTCTCACTGCCACTAAGTCCCGGCCTTTTCCTGTCGCGTCTCTTCGTCCTTCCTGGCCCCGCAGTGTCGTCCTTAGGGTGCAGCCTCACCCCGGTTGCCTAGCTTGGAGGGACGGGACGGGCCTACCGCCCCTGTAGACAGGGCTCGCACTCTGCACGTTCTGGGCTGGTTTTAGTCTCCTACGAGCAGAGATGACGAGTTAGAAGAAAAACCAGGTCAAACATCCCAAAAGCCGCGGGTGGGAAGGCAGGCGAGCGCGCGGTCACTGATGCGCTGTGTTCCTCAGCTGAAATCTGAGGGATCTCCGGGGAGGCCGTCCGAGGCCTGGGTCACTTAGAAGAGCCAGGAAGGCGGGCCTTCTGTTGCCAGATGTGTCTCCTTGATATGGTTCTACAACCGTGCTGGCAAACAGCGGCCTGGTGATGAATAGGGTGAGGGTGGCCTCGTGTTCCTTTGAAGGATGTAGCATCATGGAAGGTCCAGTGGAAAAAGAGTAGGCCAAAACAAAGTGAAATAACTTCTGAGTTCAGCCTCAAGAAATCCAGATAACGAAGGCCTGTTGGGAAACTGAATTATTCTGTCAGTTTTATCAAGAATTAGTTTCTCTAGTGCTCACACTTGGAGCAGGTGCTATACTGGTGAGTTATGGGAAATGGTTTATCTGCGGCCATGAAGAAGCAGTGCTGACCAGGGGCCCTGTCTCCCCATCCTTAGCCTGACACAGGAGTTGCATTTCTTCCAGAGCAACTTCCCCTGGTTTCAGAGAGTTTCAAAGACACAATTCTCTGGTTCCTGTGACCCGAATCCAAGTCCCCTCTTCCAGGGGTGACAGCATTTCACTACTCCTTTCTTCCAGGGGAAGGTGCTTCCAGTTGTTCCCTTCTGACCTGCCCGTGGCTGTACATGTCCCCACACATTTCTTGCATCAGCTGTGACTTCGCTGCAGAACAGCACCAAACACGAGTCCCAAAGTTAGCACAAAACAGCAGCAGATAGTAACTTCCAGATGTGATGGGAGTAGACGCTAGAAGAGGACACAGCTTTTGCCTTTTATGAAAATCTAAAATCCTATTTGCAATGGATTTTCCAGCTGGATTAGTATAAAACAGATTATTATTATTTTTTTGAGACAGGGTCTTGCTTTGGTAGTTCAGGCTGACCCTGAGCTCACTACGTAGCCCAGGGAAGCCCTCAACTCAGTAGTACTCCTGCCTCTGCCTCCCGAGTGCTGGGGTTATGGGTGTGAGCCGCCACATCTGGCACTGTAGTGTGTGGTACTGACTGCCGTAGGCGGGAGTCACCATGCCCAGTACTGTTGTATGTGTTTACCAGGGGTCAAACCAGGGACCTTGCGTTTGCTAGGCAGGTGCCAGAACCACTGAGCTAAATCTCGGGCCCTAAAACAGATTTTTTCCAATGAAGTATTACAAACACCCATGATAAGTGGGTTAAATGTCTCTGAAGATATAGTTAATGACCGTGGTGGTGGACAGGCTTGCAGCTCAGTTATTGTGATGTCTCCTTTCACAGCCTGAAAAAGCAGCAGGGAGTGGACCCTTCACGGAGCTGGCTTACAGGAAAACGGCTATTTCCACATGGCTAGGAATTTGCTATTTTTTTTTTTAATCACTGAGAAGAGCTAAAGCCAATTTAAAAGTTAGCAGTGGGTCCTCACACAAAGTAGATTGTTAATGTGGTGCTGGTATCCCTAACACCTTAATGATCTTGGGGGTGTTAAGTCTTACTTGAAAATTTTATTGGGCAGTTGCTAGACAAAAATTAAAAAGTATGTACCTAAGCCATCCTTAGTGCCTTACGGCCCTCTGAATGGAACGGCAGAGTTTGGGCTTGCGCAGTACCAACCTGAATTCAGAGTCAAGTAAACAGTGCCACATGTGGAGACACATGTGATGCCCACGTAGCACAGCCAAGCCTGGCTTTCAAATTGGCTGAAACCATAATGAAACGTCAAGGCCTTGTGGGTGGCTTCCTGGCTTGTGAAACTGAAAAGCTTGGGGACCCACGTGGCTGGTCAAACAGCCACAAGCTCCAGAAATGCTTGGAAACAGCCAACACCAGCACTCAGAGCCGCCCTGGATTTGCAGCGTACCACAACGTCCCCGCGTGGTCCCCAGGCTCCAGAACTTCAGGACCCTTGAGAACCTCCATCCTCAGGCAGCCCAAATGCAGTGCAAAACTTCAGATGCTCTGCCTTCTCTCGTTTGGCCATCAAACTTCAGGCCTTGAAAAGTGCACAGCCCTGGGTCCTACCCTGGGACAAGTTTCAAATGCGTTTTCCAACCGAAGGAGAAACCGCTTTAATTATTACTGCCACCCACAATCTTAGTGACTTGATATTAAAAAAATCTCTAACGGTAAGGCTGGAAGAAGAGAGAAAAAGTAGGAAAAGATCACTGATGTTAAATGCAGTTTTCTTATTTAAAAATGTACTTGGACCTTAAGATTTATGAGACATCTATGTGTTAGCTTTCTTTTACTGTAGAAAAATACCTAAGATAATCAACTTTAAAAGAAAAGCATGGGCCAGGGATGTGGCTCAGTGGCACAGTGCCTGCCTGGCAAGCATAAGACCGAGTTTGATTCCTGGTACCAAAGAAATAAAGGGGGAGGGCAAAGCTAATTCTGACTCATAGTTCTGCAGATTGTGACCAACCGGTTCACTTGCTGGGCCTGCGATGGAAGAGGACATCATGCTGGGAGCACATGGTGGGGAAGACTGCGTCGTGGCTGGGACACAAAAGGAAAAGAGGAGGCCGGTGTAGTCCCTTCGAGGCAATCCCCAGGGACCCGTACCCTCAGCACTGAGCTGAGGACCAAGCCTTTGGCACGCAGGCCTGCGGGACAATCAGACCTCATGTAGTAACCCAGAGGGTGCAAGAGTCATTCTGCTTCGCCCAAGTGCAAAGCACTGTAGAGACTTCGGAAACGCTAACAGATACTGTCTGGCAGTTGTTGGGAAGGACAGTTTGGTCCCTGAGCTCCAGTTCAGAGGAGTAAGCTTCTGGAAGGCCAGACGGCCCTGCAGTGCTTTTCCTGGAGAAGGGAACAGTTAGACCAGTGTTTCCTACTGGCCACAGTGGGCTTCTATGCCTCTGACTGGCTGCTCGAGTCCCAGGGCACAGGGTGGGGTGGGCACAGAGGCACGAGGCTTCCCGCTCACCTGTCGCCCACCCTGTGCTCTGTACCACTCCCTGTCCTTGCAGCCTCGAGGGCAGCTTCACGCTTCGGCTCAACTGTCAGCCCCGAACCAACCCGACTGTACTTCTGCAAACAGACTCTCCTCCCTCCGCCTCCCTGAACCCGTTCCCGTTGGCACAGGGCACCAGGGCACCAAGGTGGAAGCCACTCTGGGAAAGCAGCACTGGCTACCGTTGACTAGTCAGGCTCACAGTGCCTGTTTCCTCCCTTGGGAATGGGGAACACTAGGGATCCCCAGCTTAAGGAGTGGGAACCGTGACAGCAGACAGTTCACCCACGTGCTCGGGGGACCAGCACACACGCTGTGGACACTCCACAAGTGTGGACCGCAGAAAACCGGCAGCCCAAGTCCAACTCGTCTCCAGGGCTGCACACCGGCAGCAAGCGCTAGCGGATCTAAATCAACCGTGACGCCATCCGCAGTGTTTTTCCTCCTGCACACGAAGCGCCCTGTGGTTCTCCATTACAGCATACGCCTTGCAGCACGGACTGGGGGGACCCTTCTGTGTTTCCTCCTGTAGTGCTGGAGGGCGAATCCCGGACCTTGAGCTCACCAGGGAGGTGCTGTGTCCTGAGCTACCTATCGCCCAGCAGGGAGATCTTTACTAGGAACCGACCTTGTCCAGACCTGGACATTATGCTAACAATGCTCAACACTATACACTGTGCTTTACAGCATTTCACTGAATCCTTAAAAGCTAAAGGTTCACAGTACAGATGGGGCAACTTGAGCCAAGTCTAATTCCAGGGATCTTAAACCTTAGGCTTTGTTCTATATTACTTTTCCTTTTGAGATCAGGTCTCACTAAATTGCCCAGGCTGGGCTTGAACTTGAAATCTTCCTGCTTTAGCCTCCTGGAGTGCTGAGCTCAGGGTGTGTACCATGGTGCCCTGACAGCTTCCACTTTTTTTTTTTTTTTTTGAGACAGGGTCTTGTTTTGTAGTTCAGGCTGGCCCTGAGCTCACTATGTAGCCCAGGCAAGCCTTGAACTTAGCAATCCTCCTGCCTGTGCTTCCTGAGTGCTGGGATTACAGGCATGAGCCACCATGCCCGGCACTGTGGTGTGTGTGGTACTGATTGTTGGTGGGTGTGAGTCACCATGCCTGGTATTATATGTGGTTACTGGGGATTGAATTCAGGACCTTGTGCTTGCTAGGCAGGCGCCAGAACCACTGAGCTAAATCCCCAGCCCAGTGCAACCAGTGTTTACAAAGGGTGTTCTGCGAGGCCTGAATCCTCTTGCATTAACCAGCACCTGACCCTCTGAGGCTCTGACATGGCTGCCGGAAGGTCCCTGCCCCCCGCACCTCTGCTCAGGATAAGGCACCAGGTCCTCCGTGCTTCCTCTCAGCTCACGGTCTCCAAACCCGTCGCCTTGGTCCCGCCGTGCTGCACGCTGGGCTGTGAACGCTCCCTGAACTCTGCCTTCGTGGAAAAACCTTTCAGGACTACTGAGCGGAGGAAGACGCCATCCCCTCACGCTGGGGCGCCTCCATTCCGTGCACACGGAAGGGTCCCATGACTTCCAGCAAGCAACGTTGACTTGGTTCTGGCCAACCGAACCCCCGTCCTGTTCCCTTCCTCTAGGCCCGGTGCCCGCCCTGGCCTGTGGTCTTCACCTCCGACCTGGACGCCACAAGCTCCTGTCTACTGCGTTTGCTTGCTGTCTGGGGTCCGGCATCACGCTGAACATGACCCATCAGGATGTACAGTTTTCTATCACAGAAGTAGATTCCTGGGCCCCCGAGTCCCTGTGCTGGTCACAGCCAGAGCTGCTGAGCGGGTGGCCCTGCTGTCTGCCACCTGCCTGGCCTCCAGAGTCGTAGGGCCCACTACCTACCACATCTGGGGCAGTCCTGCGCCGCCGGCTGAACGGCCGGGTGCAATTAGTGGGTGTTGCTGGTGTGGAGGGGCATGGCTGTCATCCCCTCCATAGGGGACTGAGGCAGGAAGACCACAGAATCCAGGGCAGCCTGGGCACCTTAGATTCTGTCTCAAAATCAGATAAACAGGGCGGGTGTGTAACTCAGTGGCAGAGAACCCGCTAAGTGTGCACAAGGGCCTGGGTCCAGCCCCCAGCGCTGGCAGACGCGCTGAGGCCACCTTTACCCATGTTGTTCCTTCCCCAGACTGAGGGACCTGTGACTTCTGAGCAGCAGGATATGGTGAAGACGCGGGAAGGCACCTTCAGTGGGCCCTCGAAGGCCCCATCCCAGTGGACCGGAGCAAGGAAGGCCCCGGGCAGCACCGAAGAAGCTGCCCAAATGGCCCAGGGGTACGGGGGCCTCTGAACCGAGAGCAACCCCAGGTGACACGAAGAGGCCGGAGACCTGACTGAGGCTCAAGAAAACGATGTGCCGGTCAGTTCAAGGCCGGCCCAGGCAACTTGGCACACTGTGCCCAGAATTCAAGGGAACCGGGCCACGGGTCCATCCTCAGCAGAGCTTTTGCTCCAAACACAGCTCTTTACCCTGCAGCTCAGGGACTCCCCAAGCAGGGGACCCACTTAAGCGGAGCCTGGACTCCTAACACCAGGAGCTGGGTGCTTTTAAGCTGTGGACACTCGCCTAATTGTGTGACATCCGGCACTTACTTTGCCAGCTTGTTCTGCAGGACATCACTGCCAGGCGCCTTGGTGAAATCCAGACACGCTGTGCAATTCAGTGGCCCAAGTGTGCCGTCAGTGTGAGGGCGCTGGACAGGCTCTTTCTTCCTGGAGAACGCTTGGTGCTGAGTGTAAATTCCTGACACCTCACAAATTGTGTCCTTACAATCTGTTCTCCAATTGTTCCCAGGTTTGAACAAAATTTCCTTGTTCTCTTCAGGCATAGAATCTCTTATCCCCTCATGATTGCTGTCTACACTGGTTTGTATCCTGTCTTTTGATGCCCTAAAACTCTCCTACAGCTTCTCAGAGAGAAGCTCAGCTTAGCATCTTCTACGCAGGACTTTCAAGTACCTTAATGTGTTCCTGACAGGGAAACAACCCTGTGTCTCACACCAGGCAGCCCTGATCTGACTGTGTCGTGCTCACGCCGGTTTGCACAGGTGATGCCTGTGTGACTGGCCTCCTTCCAGCCACCTGATGGGACAGTCACACACACACTACAGGTGGTCAAACCAGTAGTAAAACCTGTAGAGATAGCCTGTGACCCCAAAGGATTATTACATGGGTGTCACACATCCTCAAGAGCACCTGTAAGCTAAGTCGAGTTTTCACAGATGACCTGGATCAGAGTAAAACTCTGACTTTATATGCGTCAGTTTGGACCGGTGGTTCATATGACGGCCAACAGCCCTCTTACGGACATCCTGAACCAGTCGTCCCTAATGGGAGCTTGTGACCTGACAAAATTACTTTTAGAGCAGCTCACTTTATATCGGCAGTGGCGTGGTGCAGAGAGTAAGAAATCCACATCAACCAAACTTTCATTCACTTGCATTCAGTGAACAATTGGGGGTCATCTTTCCTTTACTCCCCTTTTCAAGATGTGCAGTTTAATTCCACTCGTGCGTGTGGGCTGAACCTAGTGGCTGGTTTCTACAGTACAGGCCACACCGGCAGCGGCGGGGCTTCGAGGTGACTCCTACACGGGCCCGTGGCTCCCAGTGCGCTCCCTCTCTCAGTGCTTGCGCTGGGGCCGCCTGCTGCGATCTGTGGCCACATACAAGCGATTTCGCATGGCAAGGAGCAGAGGCCTGTGCCCTGCACCAGGTGACTGAGGCAGGTCAGCCCTTTGGAGTCCTCAGCCTGGGTCAAAGTCCCTGAGTCAGAACCAACCCACCCAGCCACTCCTGAAGCCCAGTTCCTTATGGTGAGAAAAAACAGTTTTAAATGGCCAAGTTGTAGGGTACTTTGCTGCTTACAAAGAACACAAACAGAATTCCGAATTTGCACTTACCTTGCAGAATGGTGAAATTCTTAATAAGCTGGCCATGTTTGGAGTCCACGAGCTTCATCTCCTCCATGATCACTGACAGGTTGGCGACCTCCGTGTCTAGCCTCGACCTCATCCTGTCCTGCTGCATCCTGAGAGAAACAGAATCCAAACGGATGTTGGCCAGTGTATTGTTCAAGGAGGTCAGGTGGTCTGTGTGCCTGGTGAGCGTGTCCGTGCACGTGGTCCTGACTTCGTTCAGGTTGCTGGTCAGCGTCCGCAGGCGGTGGGCCGTGTAGCTGATGTTGCTGATGATGTTCACGATGTCCGTCTCGAAGAGCTGGAAGCGTTCCTCCAGCTGGTTGAACTTGACCGCCGTCCTGTTCTCTGCGTCCTTGTGCAGGTCCTGAAGGTCCTTCAGGCTCTGCTCGCTGGCCTGTGACACGGTGGTGATGTTGTCCATCTGCCCCGTGAACGCGCTGAGCTGGCTGTTCATGTCCTCCAGGGTGTCGTTGTTGGCTTTGGCCAAGGCGGAGTTGTTGGCGGCCAGCGTCTGCAGGCCCTGCACTTTCTCCTTCAGCCAGTCGGTGTCCTTCTTGGCTTGGAGGAAGACCTGCTGCAGGTTCTGGAAGTCGTGCTTGATGCGCTGGATCGCCTGGCTCGTGTCGTCCACCGAGCGCTGCAGGTTGGTGAGGAGGTTCCTCTGCTGCACCTGCGTCAGGTTCAGGTTGTTGAGGTTCATGATGACCACGTTGTGGGAGTACATCTGGCTCTGCAGGTTGCTCTGGAGCACGCTGGTGTCTTGCTGCAGGTTCGTGACGTAGCCGTTGTACGCCTGCAGGGTTTTGTTTACAGTGGTGATGAGGAAGGAATTGTTCTCCAGAGTCTCCTTCAGCTGGCTCTGCCTGTCCACCAGCGCGTCCCCGCCGGCCTGCAGCTTCTCCAGCGTGTCCCTGTTCTTGCTGGTTTTTTCTGTAATCTCACGAAGCTGTTGGCGAAGATCCAGAATATCTGACCTGAACGTGGAGAGTTCGGAATTGGTGCTGATAGCTTTCTTCCCAGTTTGGTCCCCTGGAATGAGAAATGTCTGTTACTGAGACGGGTGGGAGGCAGAAGTGTCCCGATAGGGATGAGCCCAGAGAGCCCAGAGACACTGCTGTGCACTGTGTTTCAAATCCCAAAATCAAGGAACAGAAGAAGCTAGAATTGTTCATGGTGTAAATTCTAAAATTCCATGCAGTTAAAAATATTTCACATAGGAATTTACTGAGCAGTTTATCAAAGGGCCTTTAGCAAGCGGCGCTTGTAGTTTTTGCTGCTGTTTGGACCAGGGATCAAATCCTA
>PVIC010026488.1:0-24506 GCA_004025085.1 Thryonomys swinderianus | reverse complement strand
GCAATCCTCCTGCCTCTGCCTCCCGAGTGCTGGGATTACAGGCGTGAGCCACCACGCCCGGCATTGTGGTATGTGGTATTGATTGCTGGTGGGTGTGAGTCTCCACGCCCAGCATCGTATGTGGTTACCGGGGATTGAACTCAGGACCTTGCGCTTGCAAGGCAGGCGCCGGAACCACTGAGCTAACCCTCCGGCCCAGCATGAATATATTGAAGATGGCCACATTTGTACATTCAGTCCTCACACTCCCATTGAGCTTTGCTTGTTGTTCTTGGGTGTCTTGCGGTTATTTCAAACCAGACATTTCCAGGGTAGAAGTCTTGACTATCTTTCTCCCCCAGGTGCGTCCCTCCTTACCATCTCTACCTGCTCCCCTTGCCTTCCTCACCATGGCCTATAATTCCCCATCTTAGCCACTGTTATCTCTTCTACCAGCCAATGACAAGTGCCAGCTCCCTGGGCCCAGTAGGTAAAACATGGCAAGAGGTGCATCTTAGGCAGAGATATTAGGATGCACAAAAGCCCTCTAACAGGGAGAAGAAGGCCTGCAGCATGTGAGCATGAGGATTAGGAAGGAAATGGGGCTACATCTTGCAGTTGCTGATACGACTTTGCTTTGCACAAAATTCTGAGTATGTCACAGAACTAACCTTTACTCTTTGGGATGACCCAGTCTGGACCAAGTTACCATGAGTCAGTGCAGAATATAAAATCCTTGTTCCCTTAAAATAAAAATCTAAATACAAGGCTGTGGATGTAGCTCAGTGGCACTTTGCCTGCCTGGGAACTCAAGGTTCTGAGTTTGATCCCTGGTACAAGAAAAAAAAAATAAATACAACAAATAATAAATGTATGTGGAAAATGAATGAAGATATTCCTGGGATTTTCAGCATCAAGTAAAAAAGAACAATTAATATATTTGATCACCTTGTTCAGTTATCACTGAGAGGGTGTCTTGCATCCATTTTGTTACATCCTCTTAGAAGATGTAGAATAAGTAAGGCCATGGTCCAAGGTCCCAGGCAGAAATTTGTGCTGTGGTCTGTTCCACAAAAGGAACTTTGGGGGCCAGAGATTTAGCTCAGTGGTTCCGGCGTCAGCCTTGCAAGCGCAAGGTTCAGAGTTTGATCCCCAGTAACCGCAGACGATGCTGGGCGTGGTGACTCACACCCACCAGCAGTCAACAACACATACCACAGTGCCAGGCATGGGGGCTCACGCCTGTCATCCCAGCACTCAGGAGGCAGAGACAGGAGGATTGCTGAGTTCAAGGTTTGCCTGGGCTCCATAGTGAGCTCAGGGCCAGCCTCAACTATGAAGTGAGACCCTGTCTCAAAAAAAAGGGGGGGGGCCGGAGATTTAGCTCAGTGGTTCTGGCGCCTGCCTCACAAGCACAAGGTCCTGAGTTCGATCCCGGTAACCACATACAATGTTGGATGTGGTAACTCACGCCCACCAGCAATCAATACCACATACCACAGTGCCGGGCGTGGTGGCTCATGCCTATAATCCCAGCATTTGGGAGGCAGAGACAGGAGGATTGCTGAGTTCAAGGCTTGCGTGGGCTACATAGTGAGCTCAGGGCCAGCTTGAACTACAAAGCGAGGCCCTGTCTCAAAAAAAAAAATGAAAAGGAACTTTGGGCTCATCTGTGACATCATAACTATGATCATCTTTTCCACAGATAATGCCCATCATTTCCCTCAGATTTTTGGAAGAAGCCTGTAAACTTACCAATATGTTGAGACCCATTAAAACATATACAGCTTTTATCTCATATAAAAACATTTTTGTCTTTTGTCTAAGTATGATTCATTTGTGTTAAACTGTCTGCTCTTCAGATTTGCAGCCACTGAAACTACAACACAAGGACTAAAATATTTGTGGGAGGAATGTGCTCCACTCTAAAGGAGCAAAAATGTTGAAGGAACAGCATAGAGACTAAATCTCTGGCATTCACTGGGTTTTAGAATATTTGGATAGCCAAGAAAACTGCAGTTTCTGTTGTCCCACTTGGTGTCTTGACAAATGGACTCATTTTGTGTATTTTATTTGAAGGTTAGAGAAGAAATTAGAGAATAGATAATTAAGTGTTGTTCCAAACATCAGGCAATAGAATAGAAAGGGTTATGTTTTGAAGTTTAAAAATATAGGGAGCTTCTATTGGTTTTTCTAAACAGAAAGGAGTGGTGGGAAATACAAGTGATTTTTTTTTTATTACCACTTAGTATTAAGAACAGCAGAATCCTTTGCTAAAATCCACCTGGAACAAAATGGGGAAGGGGCCATTTCAAATTCTTGCAAAAAAATACAATAGTAAAAACTCTGAAAATTATTTAAGCCATGTAGTTGCTGTCAGATTTCCAAATAATTTTATCAGTAAAAATATTCTTGAACTTTCTTGAGTGTGGAAAGAATGGTGACCACTTATCTTTCCAGAATTACGTGGCTTCCAGGAAAGAATCTTGCAATAAGAAATGGTCTTACTCTAAGACTTTCATCAGATGTTCTATTTTTATTTCTTTCTCAGCCTTGTGAAAACACCACATGTCAAGCATCTTTCTTAAAAAATCTGACTTCCCTTTGTAAAACTGAATGTTCAAGTTTCCCATCTTCCAGGACAGCATGAGAAAAGGGCTTTCCTTTTGCCCAAATCAGAAGCCAAAAGGTAATATTTTGGGCAAAGAGGAGGGAAAGTCAAAGGTAAGCTACTATGTGCCATTAGTCCTCATAACTTTCCACACTTATCACAGCCTTTTCTCTCTGGTCACATCTTATATATTGCTTTCAAAATCATCAACGAATGTGTAATGCTCATCAAAGCAGTCTAATGTCCTAAATGTCCCCCTCTTCCTTTAGTCTTCTCATGCTTTGTTATCCAGCATAGAATATTCTTCAGTTTCCTAATGGGCCTTCTCTTTTTTCATCACATCTCCTGACATCCACAAAACAAAACTGTGAAATGCTTGTACAGTTGTGTCCATGTGTGCAGGGACGAGAACATATATGTTCAGTTTCTCCCTCTGTCATCAGAACCTGTTCCCTGTCCCTTCATCATGACCACAATTTGCCCTAAGACTTAGATCACAAAAACTTTTCAATTTTTTTTTTTTTTGAGACAGGGTCTCGCTTTTTAGTTCAGACTGGCTCTGAGCTCACTATGTAGTGCAGTCAAATCTCGAACTCAGCAATCCTCCCATCTCTGCTTCCTGAGGGCTGGGATTACAGGCTTGAGCCACCACACCCGGCACTGTGGTATGTGGTATTGATTGCTAGTGGGCATGAGACTCCACGCCCAGCATTGTATGTGGTTACCGGGATCGAACTCAGGACCTTGTGCTTGCAAGGCAGGCGCTGGAACCACTGAGCTAACCCGCTGGCCCAAAACTTCTCAATTTTTTAAAAATTTACTCCAGGACAATAATTCCTTCCTTTAGTCTTATCAGTAGATTCATTCAACCCTTAGAAAATATATGAACACTTTATAAAATTCAAAGTTTTATAGGTGAGATAAATATAAAAGAAATAGTCTATGCCACTTAGTAAGATCTAATAACAAATTTTAGATAACTAAAATGCAAAGAGATAAACCAGGAGCCATTAGTGATACAGCAGCCAAAAGGGACAAAATGACTTTTTATTCGGTCAAACCTTATGTTGGCTCATTTTCTACATGGGTTGGAGCCACAGAGTCATGTTGGGCCATGACAGAAATGAGGAAATGCTGACCAAGATAAAAGGGTTGGTCTTGGGGGTTATCAGCTGATGAAGTTGTAGTGTGGTAAAAATGAATTCAATAGATGCTCACTTCCAGGAAGACAGCAGAGAAAAAGGTGAGGGACAGCAGCACAGGTACATGATGGATGACTGAGAACTTCAGGAGGCAGCAGCATAATTCTAGGAACAGAAGCTGTGGAGAAAGACCTGGGTGAGGTAGGGACTGGCAAAGTGTCACAACTTTGGCCAATCAGGACAGGTTTCTGGGCAAGAGTGATTTCACTGGGAAGCTAAGACTGAAGCCTGTTCCTGTAGCTGAGCCCAAACACATAGGGTAAGAGGAAGCTGCCCCTCATAGGACCCATACACTCAGGCATCCATCCAACCATGTTGTACACATGTGTACATCATGTACATGTGATGAAAGATGAATGCTTCCTTCCCAAGATCAAGAACAAAACAAGAATTTCTGCTATCATTATTATTCAACACAGTGTCAGAATTCCTAGCCAAGGCAATAAGGCAAGAAAGTAAAATAAAAGGTGTGGGGGGGGGGGACACGACTCCATTTGCAAACAATTGTGTACCCAGAAAGTGCCAAAGAATCTACCAAAAATTATTAGAATTAATAAATTAGTTCACAGATCACAGAATACATGCTAAACATTCAACAATTAGTGTGATTTACATGTACTAGTAATGAATAAACACCAAAATTACTAATATGACCGGGCATGGTGGCTCACGCCTGTCATCCCAGCACTCGGGAGGCAGAGGCAGGAGGATTGCTGAGTTCGAGGTTTGCCTGGACTACATAGTGAGTTCAGAGCCAGCCTGAACTACAAAGCAAGACCCTGTCTAAAAAAAAAAATTACTAATATGAAATTACTAAAAATGAAATAGATATAAATCTAGCAAAACATACACAGGATCTATATTCTGGAAGCTATAAAATGCCAAAGATATGAAAGCAGACCTAAGTAAATGAAGAGATTTAGGATATTCATGGATTGGAAGACTCACCATATTAAAGATGTCAATATTCTCAAACTGATATACAGATTTAGTACAGTCCTTATAGGAAAATATAAAACAAGAAATATAAAAACAAGAGCTCTTATAAGTAGAGATTATTCTAAAAATCCACATATAAAAACAAAAGAACTAGAATAGCCACAGCCCTTTTATAAAAGAAGAATAAAGTAATGAAATCAGTCTATGTGATATCAAGATAAGTTGCAGGCTTAAATGTGAAATGCAAAACTATAAATCTTTTAGCAAAATAAAACAGAAAAATGTTTTCAGAACCTAGGACTAAACCTAGACTTCACCATCATCATAATACACAAAGGAAAAACTAGTAAATTTGACTTCATCAAAAATAAAAACTTTACGGGCCGGAGATTTAGCTTGGTGGTTCTGGCACCTGCCTCGCAAGCACAAGGTCCTGAGTTCGATCCCTGGTAACCACATAGAATGCTGGGCGTGGTGACTCACGCCCACCAGCAATCAATACCACATACCACAGTGCCAGGCGTGGTGGCCCATACCTGTAATCCCAGCACTCAGGAGGCAGAGGCAGGAGGATTGCTGAGTTCGAGGCTTGCCTGGACTACATAGTGAGCTCAGAGCCAGCCTGAACTACACAGCGAGACCCTGTATCAAAATAAATAAATAAATAAATAAATAAATAAATAAATAAATAAAAACTTTACTCTGTAAACTAATGATTAAATGATAAGCTACAAAGTCAGAGAAAATATCCAAAAACCACAGATGAGACTAGCATCTCAAAAATAAATAATTCTCAACATTCAATGGTGAAAAAGGCTGTATGGTCAAAAATGGCAAAACATGAAGAAACATTTAGCCATAAATGATATACAGTTTGTAAATGAGGACTTGAAAAGATGCTCAGCATAATGATATTTCACATCATGAGTCATTGGGGAAATGTAAATTAAAATCACAATGAACTATCACTACCTACCTATTGGATGATTAAAATAACACTGATTACTAATGAGGGTAGAAACAAGGTCATGGACATTTCTTCAATAGGACCACAAAATGATACAGCCACTCTGTATTTCTACAGCATGAAATTTTTTTTTTTTTTGAGACGCTTTGTAGTTCAGGCTGGCCCTGAGCTCATTATGTAGCTCAGGCAGTCCTCAAACTCACAGCAAGCCTCCTGCCTCTGCCTGCTGAGTGCTGGGATTACAGGTGTGAGCCACCATGCCTGGCATTTGTGGTATGTGGTACTGATTGCCGGTGGGCATGAGCCACCGTGCCCGGTATTGTTGTATGTGGTTACCAGGGATCGATCCAGGGACCTTGCACTTGCTAGGCAGGCGCTGGAACCACTGAGCTAAATCTCCAGCCCCAGCATGGAAATTTTAAAAACAAATGTAATATACAACTAACATCCAACCCACTCCAGGGCATTTATCCCAGGAAAAGGAAGACTTGTATTCACACAAACACCTGTACACAACGTTCACAGCATTTCATTGATAATAGCTCCAAACTGGGAACCCCCAATTGTACTTCAATAAGTGAATGATTAGCCAAACAAAAATAAATCCATATTACTTAATAGTAATTTGCAATAATGAGGCAAAAACTTTCTATTGATATATGATATGGTTGAAAATATGGTGAATGCTTAAATTAAAAAAAAACTATTACATAAAAGATACATTACCTTTTTAAGTCTTTAGAGAGTGCAATAAAAAAATATGGTGAATGCTGCTGACAAGTGCCATCCACCAGAAAGGAAGGCATGTCCTTAATCACTGGATCTGAAAACTGGATCCGACTTTCCCAAAGTCAGATAAGGACACTGAAGCAGCCACACCCTGAAACACACTGATGAGAAAGGACTTCTAGAACTACTGAAGAAAGTGATAAAAACAATGGCATAAGTGTGGTCGAAGAGAGGGAGAATATTTTCATTTTTAAAATTAATTTTAATCTTTATTGGTACATTGTATATACAGATCATGCTTACACTCAATATTGGAAATTTGTGCCAGTATATGTCACAATTTAATTCTCATTTTTTCCCATTCCCCTACCCACCCAAAACCCCCTACCCCCTAAATACACAAGCTTTGTTTCCCTTTTTTTATTACCATCACATTTTTCTTTACTCCTAAGTACTCACTCCTCCACCACATTTCCCTTTGAATATTTTCTATTTCACAATATCCATCATACATTCTAGAACTCATTAACATCTTCAGTTTCTCATATCAGAGAGGGAGAGAATATTCTGAGGATTAACAGCAATAAGTCTTTCTCTGTAATCATTTTTAAAAACATATTTAAACATTCTCTGCATTTTTCATCACACCTTATACACACCACAGTATGGATTAATTTCCAGAGAATGATGTTAGATGAAAGAAGCCAATGCCAAAAAGTGAGATGCCCTGAAAGATTTCAGTTATAGTACATTCTTTTTTTTTTTTTTTTTTTTTTTTTTGAGACAGGGTCTCGCTTTGTAGTTCAGGCTGGCCTTGAGCTCACTATGTAGTCCAGGCAAGCCTGGAACTCAGCAATCCTCCTGTCTCTGCCTCCCAAGAGCTGGGATTACAAGCGTGAGCCACCACGCCCGACATTGTGGTATGTGGTATTGATGGCTGGTGGGCGTGAGTCTCCACACCCAGCATTGTATGTGGTTACCAGGGATTGAACTCAGGACCTTGCGCTTGCGAGGCAGGTGCTGGAACCACTGAGCTAACCCTCCGGCCCTATAGTACATTCTTGAAGTGACAAAATTATTGAAGTGAAGACTACAAGTGCTTGCCAGAATTAAGGAGGAGATTTGGGCAAGAGGGAGTCAGTAGGATGAACTCTGTGGGGTATTTGCGATTTTAACCAAGGCAGTGGTAGGATCTTGGTATATTCTGAGTGAAGTGTCACAGAATATCTGTATGATTCCTTATAAATGCACATGAATCATGGGTATCTCAAAATGAAAATTTTTTAAACTTATTTTCATTATTCAGTAAACTTTATTGGTACATTATATGCACAACTCACAATCACACACAACATTGGGGAATTTGTACCAATAGGTGACACAGGTCAATTCTCATTTTTATCAAAATGAAAATTTTAATTAAAAGATTAAGCCAACAAGCCTTCACTTTTGAAGGCATGAATGCACACAGTCTATCCCAGGAGTGAAAGACTGTAGAAGTACTGTGTACTGGGTGGCCCCAACTCAAGAGCAGAAAGACCTAGGTCTGGGGTGCTACCCTCTGTACAGTCTGGACGGCCCTGCCCAGGTCCCAAGTCCATCATCTTACTGTCAGCAAATCTTCACTGCTTGCTGTAAGCCATGTCTACTTCCTTTATTATTTTTTAAAACATATAATTAACTTTCAAGAGCTTTTTTTTTTTCAAATTTAATGATGCCACTATTCGTCAGCCAAGGAAATCAGAGAGTTTTTAAGTTCCACCTTCCAGGAACAGAGTGTTTTGTACCGCATCATGCCCCCTCACTTGTTGGGTTAGTTTGGCACCCTCCTCTAGATGTATATCACTCATTGCCCACCCACTCATTGCTGGAGAAGTGGAGAATTTTGCTCTTTTTATCTCTAATAAAATTGTGCCATATTCTTCCCATGCCCAAGAGAAGTGGAACAAGACTTCTCTTTGTTTCTTGGCAGGAATTCACAATGCAAATTAGTTTTGATGATGAAACAGAGTCTTGCTTCCTTTTCAGTTCAAAGTAGGTTTGTTTCTGGAGGTCAGGAGTTTGAAATGTTTCAAAGTCAATGTTATAGTAGTTCTCATTTCCAGTCGCTTTGGATGTAAGTGAACATCACTTAATGTTTCCCACCTCCCAAAAAAAAGGGCTTTTGTGGTTTTTAAAAACATCTAATATATCTGTTCTGCTTAGGTTTCTAATTCAATTCTTTTTTTTTTTTGCTTTTTGGAGACAGGGTCTCGCTTTGTAGTTCAGGCTGGCCCTGAGCTCACTATGGTGCCCAGGCAAGCCACTGCAAACTCAGCAATCCTCCTGTCTCTGCCTCCCGAGTGCTGGGATTACAGGCGTGAGCCACCACATCCGGCATTGTGGTATGTGGTGCTGATTGTTGGTGGGCGTGTCTCCACACCCAGCATTATATGTGGTAACCGGGGATTGAACTCAGGTCCTTGCGCTTGCGAGGCAGGTGCCGGAACCACTGAGCTAACCCTCCGGCCCTCTAATTCAATTCTTGATTCAACAAATGAGGAATAAGTTCCAAAGAAGTCACGTTTCCCAAAAGAGATAGAAATGGGCCCTAGACTTGTATTTATACTGTTATACATCATGTCACCACACTGAATTAGAAGACACACTTTAAAGAAAATGCTATTTCCCTAACCTTATGATCCTTTAATCACTGGAGAAATATCTTATAATTCCCTTAAAAGTATTTGGAAAAATAATTTGTTTACCTTCTGTGTTAGCTGATTTTAGCTATCACTTTTACTAGGTTAAGGAGTACTAGAAATCTGAGGAAACAGTTTTGATGGATCTAGGAGGGCACTTCTACAGGAAGTTAAGTGAGTTTGGGTGGACAAAATGGGAAAGATCCATCGATGGTGGGCACCACTCAATCAGGTACGGGAACCAGAGAAAATAAAGACAAACAGTGAATTCACCTGAAAGTGTCAGCAGAGATAAACTTCTCCTCCATAAGTTTCAAGTGTTGGGTATTTTGTCTTAACAAGTGTAAAGTGACATAATATCTTACTGATTTTGTCTTCTAGAGAGGTCTAACTATCCACCTCCTTACCTACTTCCCACAAACGTATACCTACTTCTAAAAATATTATTCTCTAATTTAACCTAAAACTCATTATATTTTCATGTTTTAAAACATTCGTAATTAAGAGCTGATGTAAAATGCAGCCCATAAATGTACTACCATAAGAAAGGATATATGGATATCTAGGTTGTTTCCAAGATTGGGCCATCACAAACTGAGCTGCTATAAACATGGGTGTCTTTACATATGATCTTTACATATGTCTTTACAATATGATTCTTTTAATTCCTTTAAGTATATTCCTAATAGGAAAATAGCAGTGTCAAATGGGACCTCTAATCCTAGTTTTCTGAGGAATTTCCACACTGATCTCCACAATGGTTGCACAAGTCTACAACCCCACCAACACTGGAGAAGTGTTCCTTTCTCCCTGCAGACTCACCAGCATTTATTGCTGGTTAATTTTGCAGCCATTCTTTGTGGAGTGAGATCAAATCTCAGTGTTGTTTTCATTTGCATCTCTTGAATGACCAATGATATTGAACATTTCTTCATATACTTCTTGGCTGCTTTTACTTCTTCCTCTGAGAAGTGTCTGTTCATTTCAGATGCCCATTTTTGAATTAGGTCTTTAAACTTGGGGGGACTGGTTTGTTTTAAGTTCTTTATATTTTGTAGATAGTCGCCCTTTTTCTGACAGCTAGTAAAGATCTTTTCCTATGTTGTTGGTAGTCTTTTAGCTGTGCTAGTGGTTTCTTTTGCTGTGCAGAATAAAGTTTCATTCTTTTATATGCAAATGAACACACCTTGAGGATACACTAATTAGTGAAATAAATAGATCACAGATATGTAAATACCGTATCTTTTCTTTGGTATGAGAGCCTGTAGATGTAAAAGAGTTCTAGAATGAATGATAGATTTTGTGAAATAGGAAATACTCAAAGGGAATATGGTAGGGGAAGGTAATGAGGGGCAAGAATAAATATGGTTGGAAAAGAAAAAGAAAGCACATGTATATAGTGGGTGGGGGTTATGGGGTGGGATATGGATAAAAATGAGAATTAACTCATGTTATATACTGGTACAAATTCCCCAATGTTGAGTGTGAGCTGTATGTAAAATGTACCAATAAATAATTCAATTGAAAAAAAAGAAAGGATATAAAGACCGCACCAGAAATTTTCATAAATAATGTCAAAATGTAGCAAGTCATTTTTACTTTTATTTTTACTAGCTGTTTTTTCATTCTATGATGCAGTGTTGGCCAAGAAAAGATGAATTTGGAGAAGCATCAAGAAGCAAATAACATTCATGAAGAGACTTTGTCCATTCATTCATGAATAAATTTTTCTGGTCAGAAGTTAACCTCTCTTCAAGGTGATAGATCCCATGAATCTTTAAAAGACAGAGCCTTAAGTCATCTATCTCTCTCTCTCCCCTTCCCTCCCCCATCTTTGCCATAAGGTAAATTTGTGACATGACTCACTCCCAGAACCATCATGCACTGCCTCAACACAGGCCCAAAGCAACAAGTAGAGTGATCATGGACTGAACCTCTGTAAGTCCAAATATCCTTTTTTCCACTTTGTAAGTTATCTCTGGTATTTGTGACAGTAATAGAGAGCTAACACAGGGGATTAGGATGCTGTCATATGAGTTTTAAAGGAAAATATACATTCAGGTTGCAACAGAAAATAATGCTAAAATCTCTTTAAATTTAAAAAAGACTAACTTTGTAAAATATGAATTATAAACATTGTATTTTAAATGAATGAAAATTGGAAACATTTAAAATCCATAAACATAAGAATCAACAAATATTTATTGAATGCCAAATTTTACTAAATATGATCTGCAACTTACTGACCTCTTATTTTACATACAACTTGGATTATAATGTGCCCAGAAAGGTATTATTTGTCAGAAAATTAAGCTTCAAATTTCTTATGGACTGAATTTAATTAGAAATTGAGGAAAAACACTAGGAGCAGAAATGGGAATCTGGGGCAAAGAATTTCATGTTGAGATTGAAGTCTAAGAGTCAGCTGTCACCAGCAAGGCCAAATAAATTCAAAATAAGTTAGGCAGGGCAGGACCATACCTAAATAAGAGTAAATGACACACACACATGTAATCCTAGCACATAGAAGGCTGAGTCAGGAAGTTCCCCCTGAGTTCAAGAATCTTGTGGGCTATTTAGACACATAAGTCTAGCCTGAATTATGTAGCTAGACCCTGCCTCAAAATGAACAGCAAAAATCAAATCCAGGGCTGGGGATTTAGTTCAGTGGTTCTGGTGCCTGCCTTGCAAACATAAGGTCCTGAGTTCAATCTCTGGTTCAAGGAAAAAAAGTCGGATCTAAATAAGAGTGTGGGCAAAGAAAAAGCATCCAAAGCAAGGATTAAAATCAGAATTAACATTCGCAAGAAAGGAAATGGATTTGCCTCACTAATATCTATTGAGGGATGGGGACTTGTATATCGAACTATTTCTTCACTATTCATAGCAGCACAGCCAACTGGGTGTTGTTTTTTTCTATGAAGAAAGAGATCCTTGGGATGCTAAGTTGCAAGGGAGAAGCAAGCATAAGAGTGGAGGTTCAAACCTAAATCTACTGGTTGTCAGCTCCAGGCCCCTCCACACACCTTTTCTGAGGCTCATAACTCAGGCTAATGATATTGAACAAAGACTTCTAAGTAGTCTTGTGATTAAAAAGCATCAGAATTCAATGTCTCTTTGATTCATTGCTCTGTAGTTCACATCTGTTGTACTGTTTACATCAATAAGACCATTTTGCAGATCTTGCTATTAACAAGTTCTTTTCTGAGACCTCAAAGTTAGGCGCATCTGCATGCCACCCTCAGCCCCATTGTTCCTCTC
Source organism: Thryonomys swinderianus (assembly GCA_004025085.1). Lineage (NCBI taxonomy): Eukaryota > Metazoa > Chordata > Mammalia > Rodentia > Thryonomyidae > Thryonomys > Thryonomys swinderianus. The sequence continues at coordinate 12,137 of PVIC010026488.1, read as the reverse complement.
TACCACTTAGGGTGCCCCCTTTACCAGAAATACCAGTCTATCCCCTATTAGTACCTCCCACCACCACTTCCCTCAGGGACTGATAACACATTTGAAGGAGCTTACACAGATGCCAACAAAGAAGCTATAGAAAAATAATTATTATTTAAATGATTTCTTTCCCATCCATTAACTTTGAACATGCCATTACCTTCACAGCCTACTTGCTTCTTTTTAATGTTGATTTTAGCTTGACCAATAGTACCATATATATACTTTTTAAAAGTAATCCTGGCTATTCAGAATGAGGCAAAAAAAACTGTTTCTGATTCCCCTTTACATAAGTGTATGTCCAAAACGTTTGCTGTCTTGGGAAAAAGCACCAGTGTGTGTTACATAGTTAGATCAAAAGAAAAGGAGGAGACTGCTTGAGCCCAGATTTGAGAATGATATAAACAAGCTGAGGTCCCATGGAGTCAGGAATTTGGGAGTAGCTCAGCTGGGTAGTACTGGCTCAGGGCATTTCCTGAGGCTCCAGTCTAGAAGTCAGCTCAGCCTGTGGACCTCTGGTGCTCAGCTGGAGCTGAAGAGTCCAGTTCTGACAGGCCTTTGTAGCTGTGGCAAGAGGCCTCAGTTCCTAACTTCTCCGAGGGGCTGGATGCTGGGATGTCCAAATGCTACATCAGCTGGCATCCCTCAGAGTGAATGATCCAGAAGAGGGGACTAGGGTTCTAACAATGCTAGTAAATACTCAAATTATTGGAACTTCCCATATTATCAGACTATTTCCTGATTCAAGTTATTATTATTATTATTAATTTTTTTTACAAGCAGGGTCTCACTTTGTAGTTCAGGCTGGCCCTGAGCTCACTATGTAGCCCAGGCAAGCCTCGAACTCAGCAGTCCTCCTGTCTCTGCCTCCCGAGTGCTGGGATTACAGGCATGAGCCACCATGCCTGGCATTGTAGTGTGTGGTACTGGTTGCTTGTGGGCATGAGCCACCACACCAAGTATTGTTGTATGTGGTTACTGGGGATCAAACCAGGGACCTTGAGTTTGCTAGGCGCCGGGCACCTGGAACCACTGGCCCCAAGTTGAGTAAGAATGACATTTCTCATGTGAAACTAGTGTATCTTTATATTCTTATCTTCAGTATTCTTATCCTACTGTATCCATCACCTTCTACACATTACAAGTTTCTTCTGCTTAAGAAAGAGCCAACTTGCAGGACCCAGGTCTTTTTACCTTTCTGGTTGGAGTCTGTGCAAACAAGATGCTTGAAAATGAAGCAGGACAAAGCAAAGAAAGGAAAGAAGTCTGATGGTAAAAAGGAAAAATGGAAACAAAGCCCATGTATGGAGAGGGGTGGGGTTGAAGGGAAGGCAGGGGAATGAGAAAAATAAGAGTCAAGATAAATCATGTACAGGTGCAAATTCTGAATCAGTATATGATCATAATGTATATCTAAAATGGACCAATAGACTCAATTTATTTAAAAAAAAGATTTGGTAGCATCTAAGCCATAACTTGGAACCAAGTGGAAATCAAAGAAAAAAAAGAAAATGAAGATTCTTGTTATAATAAATTATTCTAGAGTAATAAGGCCTCAGGTAGGAGAATGATTTCCCAAAACTGGAGTATGTGACAACTTTGACATGGGTTGAGAAAACAGGTGAGATCCCTAGTATCATTTGAGTAACTGGACAATAAAGAAGACACAATATCTTCAATACTTTCTCCCAACAATTCCAACAGACTTTATTTCTCCACCTGCCGGCCCACCCAGATTTTCAGTAAACATCCTGATTTCCATATTGACAGACCAAGACTCAGGGCTCTGTGTGCCCTTCACTTGAAGAGGAAATGTATGCCCTTTCTGGGCCCACTGCAGCCTCCTATGGCACCTGGGCCAGAACATTGGTAAATGAAGATTATAATCCCAACTTTTCACCCAATGTTCGATATTTCCTCTGTAGTATGCAGTTCAATCTCTACTTGTTACTTAAATTCAACAATTTCTTAGTAAGACTTCTTTCTAAAGTCTTCCAAAGGTCATCAGGATGCAGAAATGATCTTCCTTCCAGTGCCTGGGACTGGTTCTCATCTCTCATTTTACCTCTGTCTACTCCCACCCCTAATGCCCTCTCTGATCCATTCAGCCCAGTTTTTTCTCTGTTCCCCATACATGCCAAGCCCATGTTAGTCTTTCTGTTTCACTTTCCCTCTTTCTTTCAGCTAAGGGAAACTTGCCAGTTCTGAAAGTTACAACACTGCTAGCCAAATTCTACCCCTACATTTTTTCTTTTATCAAAAAAAACCCCACAATATTTTTGTTTTCTGATTATTTAATATTTTCTCACATATTGTTTTGTGCATAAATGCCTCGTCTCCCCCAAACAATGTGACATCTTTGAGAATATAATCTATATCATAAGTAGTCTTTCTTCCATATACTTATAAAAAATAGTTGTATAGTCCTTAACAAACAGCATAGTAGTGAAGTTAGAGTGGAGGGTACTGAGTGTGGGTTTATTATTTCTGAGGGGACGTGTGAGAAAAGCAGATCCAGATGAGTTACATTCACTGGAATCTAAGCGAACTCCCTAGGATACAGTGATAGGATCAAAATCTCAAGACTGAAGAAATTCTGATTTCCAGTAACTCACATCTTCATTTAGCAGAGATTATATAACCAGAGCTGAACCCACAAGACACATTTATATCTCTCAGTAGGATTGAAGTCGTTCTTCCCTGAGCTAAGAGATCATAGTCTCAGTGAGCTATCAGAGAGCAATATATTAAGTCTGATTCTTTCTTTATATAGAAACCTATTTGTCTTTCACTTTGCTATCTTAATAAGGTATATAGCAAAAATTTTCCACTGAGTGAAATGTGAAATTTCCATATTCTAATAGAGCATCCATTCTTCTGGCAGAGTACATAGAACACATTATAGCATAGTGGGAAATCAGCAGAATCTGGGATTCTAGTTTGGCTCTTTACCTGCAACAAAATCTTGGGTAGATTAGTCTGAGTATCACTTTCCATATTTATAGCATTTATAACATGTATAACATTTATAACATCACTTTATTTATAAATTTATAACATGGTGGTGACTTATACTGCGGTAGCATTTTAAGGATATGAGAAACTATATGTGAAAACTATCTTATAGATTCCTAAAGTAAGAACTGAATTGCAGTTGTAACTATTCATATTACATAAAGCACTATTAATGCCAAGAAAAATCTTATGATTTGGAAAAGCTATAAATAGTATCATTACTAATATTAACATTATTTTAAATTAACAATCAGATCGAAAAGAAAAATCAATGCAGCTTTGTATTCTATTATCTTCATAGTCTCATTCTACAGATTTATGTATTTCTTTTTTTTTTTTTTTTTTTGCTTTTTGGAGACAGGGTCTCGCTTTGTAGTTCAGGCTGGCCCTGAGCTCACTATGGAGCCCAGGCAAGCCGCCACGAACTCAGCAATCCTCCTGTCTCTGCCTCCAGAGTGCTGGGATTACAGGAGTAAGCCACCACATCCGGCATTGTGGTATGCGGTGTTGATTGTTGGTGGGCGTGTCTCCACGCCCAGCATTCTACACTTGATCTTAGCCAAAAGGCCGAGAAGCGATGAGCCCAGCATTCTATGTGGTTACCAGGGATCGAACTCAGGTCCTTGTGCTTGCGAGGCAGGTGCCGGAACCACTGAGCTAACCCTCCGGCCCTATGTATTTCTCATTTTAAAAATATTGTCTTTGAAGTCATACTCTGACTCTTCATCTCTTTATCCTTCAGGGCCTTTATGAATTTTATAAACATCTGTCTGTAACTGAGACTTAAAAATCAAGACTGTGGGCTGGAGATTTAGCTCAGTGGTTCCCGTGCCTGCCTCACAAGCACAAGGTCCTGAGTTCGATCCTGGTAACCACATACAGTGCTGGGCATGGAGACTCATACCCACCAGCCATCAGTACCACATACCACAGTGCCGGGCATGGTGGCTCATGCCTGTAATCCCAGCACTCTGGAGGCAGAGGCAGGAGGATTGCTGAGTTCGAGGCTTGCCTGGCCTACATAGTGAGCTCAGGGCCAGCCTGAACTACAAAGCAAAACCCTGTTTCAAAAAAAAAAAAAAAATCAAGACTGTAAATCAATAAACCTCTTTGGCAATAAATCTGTGTTTTTTTATTGAATATGAATGTCTTAGATTTAGGACCACACTCCTGAGTTAGCCATATGCCCATACTCCCTATCACCTCATTCTAGACAGCACCTGCACTAACATTCACTGGGTGATCCCTGCTGACATTGGAGCACGGGGGAGAACCATGTCAGTTAACTGCATCACACACTTAAAAATTTCCAAGTAATGAAGGAAAGATCTGGGAGATTGAAGTATGATTTACTAACATACAAGAGAGCCATAATTTCTAAACATGGTGTTAGACTTGGCCTTTAAAGGCAGTGAGTTGTGTACACACATATAAGGAATTGCTAGCTTGGTTTTGCTCATTTATTTTAATTACACTATTCTAAATCTGTAGAGAAGAAGAGCATCCAGTGAGCTGTGTGAAAATCTAGAGAAGAAGCTTCATCACTTTATCTTTCGTCTGAGCACATAACCAGCAGCAGTCTGACTTAGTGAACTACCAGAGGACTTAAGTGATTATAACTAGAATGAACAAAAAATAAAACAAGTGGAAGATACCAAGAAAATTTGCAAAATAAAAATAAATATTATTTCACAAATCTTTAAAATTATAGTAAAATATACTTACTATAAAATTTATCAGTTTTACTGTTTTAAAAGTATGACTCAGCCTGGCATGGTGGTGCACACCTGTCTGGATATGTCTGAGCTCTCAGGAGGCAGAGGCAGGAGGATCACTAGGAATTGGAGGACATCCTGGACCACCTAGTGAGTTCAAAGCCAGCCTCAACTACACAGTGAGAACCTGTCTCAAACAAAACAAAACAAGAGCACGATTCAGTAAGTACCTTCCTGATGTTGACCACCACCAATGCTTTACCATTTCCTTTAGCTGGGAGCTATAATGTACAATACATTTCTTCTTACTATGGCTCATGGCTTTTTTTTAAGTATGAAAAGTATATTAATTCATCCTTCTTATGGGTAAAATAGTGGATAATTTGCTAACTGCATGACTTCAGTGGAGATTGAGTATCAGAGAAATATTCTAGACCTAACATGAAAAAAAAATTTAAATATAGGGAGATACTTCTGGAGGAAATGACAGATACAGAGTGGAGGGAGAGGGAAAGGGGGTATGAAAAAGAATTCAGACATATTGTGCCCACAATGAATGGTATCATTATGAGTACATATATACATGTACTAATAAATCCAGATTGGAAAAAATGATGGATTCAGATATTTAATATAATTAAACTTCACTTTGTAGTTCAGGCTGGCCCTGAGCTCACTATGGAGCCCCAGGCAATCCTCAAACTCAGCAATCCTCCTGTCTCTGCCTCCCGAGTTCTGGGATTACAGGCGTGAGCCACCACACCCAGCACTTTGGTATGTAGTATTGATTGCTGGTGGGCGTGAGTTACCACGCCTAGCATTGTATGTGGTTACTGGGATTGAACCCAGAACCTTGTGCTCACAAGGCAGGTGCCAGAACCACTGAGCTAAATCTCCGGCCCTAATGAAACATTTTAAATGCTTATTTGTGTGAGACATGTTTATTCATATAATAGATGTATGGGATTTTTAAACTATAAAAAGGTAATACTTCCAGAACTGTAAGACAAAGTCAGAAAATGTTATCCTTTGAAACTGAAGGTAAGAATAAATCTAATATGGTTTAAACATCCATTGACTGGTATTTTTTACTGATGAGTGTAAAGTGTTTCACAAATTGGATCAAGCAAACTGTTTTCCAAGTCTAATCAAAGTGACTAAAATATATCCAGAGGAAAATATGATTGCCATACAAATGATGTATGGAAAATTATAATTTACTGAGTTATATTACATGGTATATAAGATTTTAGTGCTATCAATAGAAAGAAATAAAATTAGCTATCACTATGGAATCCAGACAAGGGGGAAAATGATAGGAATTCCAGGTTTACAGAATTCATTAGAATGAGTGTTAAAAATAAAAGTAAATTGGAGCCGGGCATGGTGGCTCACACCTGTAATCCCAGCACTCGGGAGGCAGAGGCAGGAGGATTGCTGAGTTCGAGGCTTGCCTGGCCTACATAGTGAGCTCAGGGTCAGCCTGAACTACAAAGCAAGACCCTGTATCAAAAAAAAAAAAAAAGTAAATCAAGCCAAAGATTTAGCACAGTGATTCCACTGCCTGCCTAGCAAGCTCAAGGTCCCTGGTTCAATCCCAGTAACCATATACAATGTTAAAATATCAGACATGGTGATTTACACCCACCAGCAATCAGTACACAACCCACAATGCTGGGTGTGGTGGCTCACGCCTGTCATCCCAGCACTTAGGAGGCAGAGGCAGGAGGATTGCTGAGTTTGAGGTTTGCCTGGGTTACATAGTGAGCTCAGGGCCAGCCTGAACCTCAAAGCAAGACTCTATCTCAAAGAAAAAAAAAGTAAATCATTAAAAATGTATAGAAATTTAGGGGTAGATAAACTAGTAAAATTGAGATTGTGGCAGTTTAATAAAGATTTACTGAGCCCTAGTGATTGTGAGGTATAAGGATACAAAGTCTAAAATAGCTGGGTGTGTTGGTCTGTAATCCCAGGATTCTGGGAGGTTGAGGCAGGAGGATGACATGTTTGGCTCCTTCTGGGCAATTTAGCGATTTAGTGAGTCTGTATTTAAAAAAATTTTTTTAACTGGTAGTTTACACTTGTAATCCCAGCATTTGGGAGGCAGAGCTAGGAGCACTGCTGAGTTGAGATTTGCCTGGACTACACAGTGGGCTCAGAGCCAGCCTGAACTACAAAGTGAGACCCTGTCTCAAAAAAAAAAAAAAAAAAAGAAAGAAAGGAAGAGAGAAAGGAAGGAAGGAAGGAAGGAAGGAAGGAAGGAAGGAAGGAAGGAAGGAAGAAAGGAAGAAAGAAAGAAAGAAGGAAAGAAAGAAAGATAAAGGCACAATGTACTTATGAGATCTGGTTCTCTGCCCCATATAGCCAACTCCAAAATGAGGAGCCTTTCCAAAAATCTCTTGTGTCTCATCAACTCTCTTTCTTTATGAGAGCCACTATCAGGTCGATAATCAAGGTGAAAATGTAATCTTTTCTCTGGTTTAGATGATACTTTTACACCTAAGTCTTGTCTAGATAGGTACTTGTAGGTCCAGTATCTAAGCATATGTCTTCAAGAAATAACACAAATTAAACTACAGTATCATCTATTCTCTCCCAGACTTGAATTACTGTCAAAGCACAAGTAAACATCAGAAATCTTAACTGATAAGCCTAGGTCTTTTCTGTGGGTTTCTGCAATGGAGCTATCTCTAGCTACCACCAGGCAAACTGTAAGAAAAGGTTTCTCCAGGCTAGGGATTTAGCTCAGTGGTTCTGGCGTCTGTCTGGCAAGTCTAAGGTCTGGAGTTTTTGTTTTGTTCTTTTTTCTGAGACAAAGTCTCGCTTTGTAGTTTGGGCTGGCCCTGAACTCACTATGTAGCCCAGGCAAGCCTCAAACTCAGCTATCCTCCTCTGCCTCCCAAGTCCTGGGATTACAGGCAAGAGCCACCATGCCTGGCACTGTGGTATGTGGTACTGATTGCTGGTGGGTGTGAGTCACCAAGTCACCGTGTCTGGTATTGTTGTATGTGGTTATCGAAATCCAGATAGAACCAGGGGCCTTGCACTTGCTAAGCAGGTGCTGGAACCACTGAGATCATTATTACACTTGATTTTAGCCAAAAGGCCGAGAAGCAATGTACTGAGATCAATGTTAGGCCCTGAGTTTGATCCCAGTACCACATACCACTACCATGCCCATAATCCAGCAATCAGTACCACACACTACAATGCCGGGTGTGGTGGTGGCCACGCCTGTAATTCCAGCAGTCAGGAGGCAGATGCAGTAGGATTGCTGTGAGTTTGAGGCTAGCCTGGACTACATAGTGAGCTCAGGGCAGCCTGAACTACAAAGCAAGACCCTGTTTCAAAAAAAAAAAAAAGTTTTCTTTAAAACTCTTAGATGTCTGTGGCCATATCACTCTAAACATGCCTGATCTTGTGAGAACCTCTAAGGTATGATTCCTTTAAGATTCCACGTCACACTCTACTTGTCTTCTGCAGGCTGTCACACATGAAGTTCTTTCATCCCTTCTTCCTGGCTGTGTCATCCTCCTCTTCTGCCTCCACATTCTTCACCCTGGTTTGGTCCTTGCACAGCCAACTCCACTGCATCTGTCCATCACCAGCTAACACGTACGACTAGATGTTGTCCCAGGGACTTTTGTCCTCAATCAAGGAGGTATGGAATATCCTGGGAAATATAGTCCTTATGTTTGACTACAATTTCAGCAATACGTTTTCACAGGCTACCTATAATGAACTAAAAATCTTCCATCTCTTTGCCACATTTTATCACTGGGGAATTTACAACATGCAAAAGCAAGGATAAGAGTTTCACAAATCCTCATGTTTCTATCATATCCAGCTTCACCAGATTTCAATTTACAAGCTTGATCATTTCTTTTTTAGTTTTTTGAGACAGGGTCTCACTTTTGTAGTTCAGGCTGGCTCTGAACTCATTCTGTGGCCCAGGCTAGCCTTAAATCCAAGACAATCCTCCTACTTCTGCCTCCTAAGTGCTGTGATTACAGGCATGAGCCATTACACCTGGACTAATGATCATTATTACTTACCTATCTCTAATCCTTTATTTTGGAGAAAATCTTAAGACATAAAACACTATATGACATTTGTAAGTATACTATTTTGAAGAATTTTAAATTTTTGCAGTTTATAGCCACTTTCATATCATATACCTGGATTTACCAATTAAATTTTATCTACACATACACACAGATGTATGCATATTTCACTAAACTATTTGAGAAAAATTTGCAGATTATATTGGCCTTTCACCCTTAAATTATTTAGGTATAACTCCTATGGCCAAAGACACTCTCTTATATACACATAACACAATTATCCAAATCAGGAAAGTTAATGCTGGTTATGAGACCTATATAGGTGACATTAAAATGCCAGTAGTGTCCATTATAGCAAATCTTTACTTTGATCTAGAATCTAACCTAGGATTAAACATTACTTTGTCCCCTTGGTTTCCATTAACTTGGAAAATGTCCTCTATCATTCACTGTCTTTTATGATCTTGACATTTTTGAAGAGTATGGGTCAGTTGTTCTGTAGGATGTCCCTCAATATGAGTTTGCCCTTTGGTCCCTCATGATTTTTTTGCACATTTTTGGCAACCAATACCACATAACTGAAGCAGTCACATGGTGGGAGATGAGGTTAGTCAGGAGGCTATTATTGATGCTAACCTTCATCACATGAGATCCATATATTTGTCCATGGTAAAATGCCATTTTTCCTGTGAAATCAATAAGCAATTAATAAGCTTCTAAATGATGAACAACTTGTTCCTCAATAGATTGTCACCCAGTGATTTTTAGTGTTCATTGATGGTTGTCAGCATAAATTCTGAGTTTTAACACAACGGAGATTTTTAAAATATTCCTTCATTTACAAATCAGCATTCTACTTTTGAGTTTTTGCTTTTCCCACCTTATCTCTATTACTTTACTTATTTATAGTTCTTAGTTTCTGTAAAAACTCATGCATGCTTTCAATTCAAAGCATCCAAATGTATTACTGTCATTTTCTTTTTTTTTAAGGCAAGGTCTCGCTTTGTAGTTCAGGCTGGACGAGCTCACTATGTAGCCCAGGCAAGCCTGGAACTCAGCAATCCTCCTTTCTCTGCCTCCCAAGTGCTGGGATTACAGGTGTGAGCCACCATGCCTGGCACTGTGGTATGTGGTATTGATGGCTGGTGGGTGTGACTCACCACGCCCAGCATTGTACGTGGTTACTGGGATCAAACTCAGGACCTTGTGCTTGCAAGACAGGCGCCGGAACCACTGAGCTAAATCTCCGGCCCTAAATCGAATTATTTATTGGTACATTTTATATACAGCTCACAATCACACACAACATTGGGGAATTTGTATCAGTATATAACACAGGTTAATTCTCATTTTTACCACATCCCTACCCAGCCACAAGTTCCCACTCCTTATATACATGCTCTGTCATTTTCTTTCCAAATCATATTTATTCTTTCCCCTCATTATATTCCTACACTAAATTCCCTTTGGATATTTCCTATTTTACAAAATCTATCATATATTCTAGAACTCATTTACATCAACAGGTTCTCATACCAGAGAAAAGATATGTATTTACATATCTGTGACCTATTTCTTTCACTAATTAGTGTGACCTCAGGGTGTATCCATTTGCATATAAATGACTCAAACTTGTTGTTCTTTATAGCAGAGTAATACTCCATTTTACTAAGAAAAAAAATCTTCTTTATCCAGTCTCCAGTTGATGGGCATCTGGGTTGTTTCCAAGATTGGGCTATCACAAACTGACCTGCTATGAACATGGGTGCACATATGTCTTTACAATATGATTCTTTTAATTCTTTCGAGTATATTCCTGATAGGAAAATAGCAGGGTCAAATGGGACCTCTAATCCTAGTTTTCTGAGGAATTTCCACACTGATCTCCACAATGGTTGCACAAGTCTACAATCCTACCAACAGGGGAGAAGGGTTCCTTTTTCTCCACAACTTCACCTGCATTTACTGCTGGTTGATTTTGCAATAGCAGCCATTCTTTGTGGAGTGAGGTGAAATCTCAGTGTTTTTTTCATCTGCATCTTTCAAGTGACCAGTATTGCTGAACGTTTCTTCATATGCTTCTTGGCTGCTTTTGCTTCTGCCTCTGAGAAGTGTCTGTTCATTTCAGACGCCCATTTTTGTATTGGGTCTTTAAACTTGGGGGGACTTCTCTGTTTAAATTCATTATATATTCTAGATAGTTGCCCTTTGTCTGATAAACAGCTAGTAAAGATTTTTTCCCCATGTTGTTGGTTGTCTTTTAGCTGTGCCAGTGGTTTCTTTTGCTGTGCAGAAGCTTTTTAGTAGGGTGGGATTCCATTTGTTGATTCTTTCTGCTAGTTCTTGTGCTATAGAGGTTTTATTCATGAAGTCTCTGCCTAAACCAATATCTCCAAGAGTTTTACCTAACCTGTTTTCTAGCAGTCTTATTGTTTCTGTTTTAATGTTTAAGTCTCAAATCCAGTGTGATTTTAGTTTTGTACATGGTGAAAGAGATAGGTCTAGCTTTAGTTTCTGGCAGGTTATTAAAGCCCAGTTTTTCCAGCACAATTTATTAAAGAGGCTGTCTTTCCTCCACTGAGGATGTTTGGCTCTTTTGTTAAAGATAGGTGGCTTAGTGTATCCGGAATTGTTTCTTGATCTTCTAATCTATTCCACTGGTCCTCAGGTCTGTTACTTTGCCAGTACCATGCAGTTTTTATCACAGTGGCTTTATAGTAGAGTTTTAAGTTGGGGATCGTAATACCCCTGCCATGTCGTTGTTGCTTAGAATTGCTTTTGTATTACTGTCATTTTCATTTTGATATTTCCACCTAATTTGACTAAGCCAGTTCCTTATCATATTTCTATTCTGGTTCCTTTTGTGGTGGAACTACTCTCCACCTTGCCTCATAATAAAATCTTGAGTCACTGAACAGGACTGGCCTCTTTCCACCTGGTGTTCCTTCTGCATGGAAGGCTTGTGGGAGCCCTGCTGGCCTTTGTCTCTGGCCTTGGGCTAGTTATCACTGTCTGGTTCCTTTTCAAGCTGGGTTGGAACCTCCCCTCATAACCCTTGCCCTCTTTATTCCTCAGTGTTTACCTGCTGCTGTCTCTATGTTGTTCTCTCCCCGGAACTTTGCAGAATATTTAAGGCACATAGGCACCTAGTAAATATTTATTTAATCAATGGGCAGATGTGTAGCTCTAAGTCATTAGAAGTAAAGTTTTGGGAAGTGTGGTTGAAACACAAGTAAGTTTGCTAATCTATTGATAAGGTCATTTTTAAGAATAATATACACAATGGAGGGCCGGAGGGTTAGCTCAGTGGTTC
>PVIC010026487.1:0-24462 GCA_004025085.1 Thryonomys swinderianus | reverse complement strand
TTTCAACAATGTCTGTTTTCTCTTGCAGTTCTCTTGTACCTAAAATACTTAAGCTTCATAGTTCTTTTTAATTAATTTTTTTCTTTAGGAAAAACAAAACAAGTCTGACTTGCTCTGTTTCCTCCCATTTGTTAGATGTATATGCAGAAAAGGTCAGATGAATATGTGGCAAAAACCATATAATTAAGAGAAAACTAAAAGTTTAAGGAAGAGTATCTGCGTGTTGGGGCTTCCCCCCTTTTCTTCCCATAATGAGCACATTTTGTGATCACTCTCGTGAGAGAAAAATGTACCATTTGATGCATCAGTTGCTATAGAAACTGCTGGGGTTTTTCTGTTGAGGGAGAAGCAGACTGGCAATGTGCGATCCCTCTGTATCTTCAGCTTGGCATCCAGGCTGCATAAACGTGGGTTTCTCTATCAGAGTCCTTGCGCTCCCTTCTTTATCTCTTGCCAGCTGGATTGCAAACTGAAAAAGGTCTTGCCCTTTACCTTCAAAACTTGAATGGAGGAAAAGAAAAACAACCACCAGGAGGTGAAAATCTATTTGAGCTCCTCTGGCTCTAAATGGTATTGTAATGTGGAGACCCAGGGATGAGTCTGTCGGCTGGACCCCATCAGATCTCCCTGGACTCGACCATGCATCCCCGTGGTTGTGCGCACTATCGTCTGGATGGAGTTGGGGCTGTGTTTGGTGCCTGCAGTTTGCAAGTCTCAACACAGCTGTCATTTTTCTCATGACATCCAAGGGGAACCAGTTACAGACTTAGGGTTTGCTACCACCCGTCCCTCTTGCTGAAACTTACTCTAACTCAGAGTAAATTATGTAGATGAACCATTGTACCATTGTTAAAAGGGAAGTCCTATTTAATCTGTTCAGCATGAAGGTAGCCCCCTATCCTCATATCTTAGTAATCTTCCTTGGATGTTCCTTTAAAATTTGTGTTTCTCTTAGGAAGTCAGCATTTTAAATTCCCAAGTTCAAAGTGACTGCTTTGGAGAAATGTTGTTATGTTTGTCCTGGTGCCTGACAGTGAACCACTATTAAAGTTGTGTTTTTTATACAGAAATGGGGCTTTTTCAAACTTTTTCCCACTGACAAGAAGTTCATTTTAAAAATACTTAAAACAACCAGCTATGGTGGTACGTGCCTGTAATCCTAGCACTCTTGAGGTTGAAGCAGGAGGATCACTGTGAGTTCAAGGCCAGCTGGGCTACATTGTGAATGTGAGACCAGCCTGAACTACATAGTGACACCCTGTCTCAAAAAAAAGTGCTTAAAACATTACAAGTAACTTTCTCTTTGGAAGCATCCTCGTATTTTGAAGTCACGGTCAATCCCGGTGGGAAATGAGTTTCATAAACTGACACAAAGTTCCCTCCCTTACAAAATACAATGAGAAATGTATTTGTGGATAAAAGAGGAAATTGGAATCTCATTAATTTCCTGCACATTTATTTTAAAAATTGTGCTCTCCTCTTCCGTCACCTTCTCACATTTGGTGGCTCCTTCTATTTTATTCCTATTAAGTCTTAACTAGCAGCATCAACAAACAAAGGAGACAAGTCCAGCAGTATATCCCTGGGTCTTTCCCTGAGTTCAGCTGTGGACAGCAGCGTGTGTTTTCTGGCTGTCTCTTTCCTGGGTATGCTGCCTCCCATGGGATGCCCCCACTTCCTGCCTGCCCCTCCCAGCTTGTTTTACAAACACCTCACTTGAAGTCTCCAGCCTATTCTCAGAGCTTATTAACAAATCACTTGAAATTCTACTGACTCGTGTTACAGTCGCAGTCCCTTCAAAAGAACTCTCGAGGCTCTATTTTAGAGACCTGCTAAATTTCAGCACCTCTCTCTGCTAGACTTCTCACTTAACTCTCTTGTGGATCCAGCAGACAAACTCTGTGCCGTACTACTTTGTTCCTGGGAAACAGTCCAGGGGAAATTTATAAAGCCTCTGACTTAGAAATTGATGGATTAGGAGGAGCTCTAGGGGTCCCTTAGGAGCAGGACTGCAGTGTGAGAGAGAGCCAAGAAGAGTTCCTGCTTCCGTGTGCTGGCTTGCAGATGTACCTAAGAGTAATGGGGGGGGAAAAAAAACCTTTGATGTTTATAGTTTTTAAACTTTTATAATAGAAAAGTTGAAATATACACAAATGGAATCAGAAGGGTTTCAACACCCCCTGTTGATAATCCAGCTTCACCAACTGTCCTTACGGAGTCTGGTATCATTTATATTTCTCCCTGTTACTCCTTCCCCTTTATTATTTTTAATCAAATACAAAATATAATTTCATTTTGTCTGTGATGCTTGTTTGCTTTGATTGATATATTTGATATCTGCCACTCATTTGGGTCTGGTAGCATTTTTATCTTCACCATTTGGTCCACTGACTGTCTTAGTAAGAAGGTTCACTGACAGCTTATTACAGCATTATGTTGGATTATACTCTGTTGCTCTTAGATCTTAATATTTGCTTGGAGCCTAAGGAATAAATTCCATCACTGTGGATGAGGTTGACCTGTAAAATTCTCAGTTTGTCCAAAATTCATCAGCTTAACTCAAAGGATCGTTTGTTTTTGTTATTGTTAGTTGCCCACCAGAATTACTCTTCCTTTTCTAAGTGTGTGAGTGACTACCTAAAACAGTTAATATTCTGAGAAGGCTGTGGCAGGAGGATTGCCTTGAGTTTGAGGCTAGCCTGAGCTGCTACATAGTGAATAAAAGCCAGCTTGAACTACATAGTAAGATCCTGTCTCAAAACAAAACAACAACAAGACATTTACTATTTTAGGTTGGCAGCATTTTTCAAACATGATCTAGTTTACTGAGAAAATATTGAAGCCGATTTCAGAGCTTTCAAATGGTTTTATTAATAATTTATTTTTTCAGTGGGTAAAAATTGGCTAGTTATACCTTAATACTCCTGTATTATTTAAATATTACTCAGTTATCCATTAAATTCAGAACTGATTTCATTATCCTGTTTGAATTAAGGGTGAAGCACTCAGGCAAATTTTGGTCAACCGTTACTATGGAAACATCAGACCTTCAGGAAGAAGAGAGAGTCTTACTAGCTTTGGCAACGGGCCACTGTCACCTGGAGGACCCAGCAAGCCTGGAGGAGGAGGTAAGCTGTGCACTATGCTATTTGACTTCTTGTGTGAATCAAGTGTCACCGTACTACGTGTTTCTGCTTAATGGCTTGAAGCATAGATAAAATTACATTGTAAGTGGGCCGGAGATTTGGCTCAGTGGTTCCAGCGCCTGCCTCACAAGTGCAAGGTCCCTGGTTCAATCCCTGGTAACCACATACAACAATACTGGGTGTGATATGCCCCCTGGCAATCAGTACCTCATACCACAGATGCCAGGCGTGGTGGCTCAAGCCTGTAATCCCAGCACTCGGGAGGCAGAGGCAGGGGGATTGCTGAGTTCAAGGCTTGCCTGGGCTACATAGTGAGCTCAGGTCCAGCCTGAACTACAAAGCGAGACCCTCTCTCAAAAAAAAAAAAAAATTACATTGTAAGTGCACTTTTTTATAACAGTTTGTTTTATCTTTGGTCAGCTGTCAAGTTTATATCTAAGTATATCTCCTGCAAATGGCATTTCCCTGCCATAAGATACTGGCTAAGGCTTTTGTCCCTGTTTCCCATGCAGTGACCCTTTTGGTAGTACTTGAATGATTCAGGGAACTAGATTTTATTGTATAACTTCCTGTAGTCATTAGGACCTGTGTCCCCCCATGATTTGATGCGGATGTTGATAACCAGGATGGGGAAAGCTGCCATTTGTTAGGTGCTTGGTGCAAGGGGCTTCCCCAAGTTCTTCACACTCTATCTCATTTCATTTCCAAGTCACCTGTTATTTGAGTAGATACTTTACATATGTTTAACAGTGGAATGGAAACAAATTCCATACAACATGGTTTAAAAACATATCTTTAAAGGTATTCCAAATTATCTTAGTATAATTATGGGTAAAAGTGTGGTGGGTTTTATTGAGCTTGGATGTTCAAGGAAACTGCCAGCAAAGGGCTAAAAGCGCAGATGCAAGTTACCTGATTTCATCTTGTGATTCTTGGGCAGCTTTAGAGCCTTGGAAGCTTCCATGCATAGAACAATGGTACTTAGTGTTCAATAAATTTGTTCGAGCAACTTTTGGGAAAGGAGCTTGGATTTCTCACCAGATGAAAAGCTGAAGCCTGTAACTGCTCAGTCCGCGGAGCTGTGTAGCCTGTCCTGAAGATGCAGTTCTCAGGGTGTCCCAGAAACGGGAACTCAGCTTTTCACACTCAAAAGTCCCCTGTGTTTCTCGTGTGGAAGTTCCTCATACAGTGTGTCCCAGCTGTTTGTCTTGAGTTTGGATTGTGGGTCATTCAACACATATATGATGCCTCTGGGAGGCATTGTGAGAGAGAAATGCATCGGGAGAGATTTTGCTTTGAGAAGTGAACAGCAGAGAGGTGCAGATGGACAGGTAGAGGCAGAAACAAGCAGCTCCAGGAGGAGACTTTAAGTGGAGCTCTGAAGGAAGCTAGATAGACCACTTTCTGCTTTCTGATATGGATCAGCCCACTTCTACGTGTCCCTTAATGTTTCCATTGCTGCCACTAATAATGCAAGAAAAGTTCTTAAGTACGTAACACATGCGTTTCAGACATAATCAGAATCCATTCCTTTGAATGGCACTGGATGTCCCTTAAGCACATTCATCTCACTTGAAGCTCTGTGAAGATGGAGTTTCTTTTGTTCTGTTCACTGGTATCAGATAGATGCGTAAGGGCAAATTGGGGGTTAGTGTGCATTTATTAGTGAGAGGACTATAGTGATTGTCTGTCTGTGCTCTCCTAGGAGAGTTGTAAGAATAGAGTTCAACTTGCTTCTTGAACCAGGTCTTGACATTTCTACACCAAGTCCCTGTGTTTAATGTAAAGGAGACTGTTAGCTGGGTGGCTCTGGGACACCTGAAGGAATATATCATTATCCTTCATCTTCTCTGCCCGAGTTCGGTACCACCTCTGCTACTTACAAGCTGAGTGTCCTTGGACAGTAATTTTGTCTATCTGTGTTAACAGTTAGTTCTTTCCTTGCAGGATTGTGAAAAGCATTGGAAGAGAGGAAGCAAGTAAAGCATTGTTTGTGCATAAAGTGTTGGTGCACAATCATTATGCAAAAAAAAATGGTAACTGCTTTCATTATGTACAGTAAGAACCATGTCCTCTCTCCCTAGGAGGAGGCTCTGGGTCCAGCTCCATGAGTCGGGGTGAGATGAGCCTGGCCGAGGTTCAGTGTCACCTGGACAAGGAGGGAGCCTCCAACCTGGTGATTGACCTTATAATGAATGCAACCAGTGACCGCGTCTTCCACGAAAGCATTCTCTTGGCCATTGCCCTTCTGGAAGGAGGCAACACTACCATCCAGGTAAAAGCTGCAGCTTGACAACTCGTCCACATGTCTGCTGAGCGGGTAGAGACTTCTCTGGGTGACAGGAAGCTGCAGGGTTCCAAACTTGCACAAGAGACCACTGTTGGGACCATGAAGTCATTTCAGACAGACCTAAACCTGGGTTAATGTTTGAAAAATGACGTCATGCTAAGGATGTGCCAAGAAAATTGGCCCAGGGTCTCGGATGTAGTAGGTGTTCCATAATATTTGTTGAAAGAATAATTTCATAAAGGTTAGTTTTTATCCATGAATGTAAAGATCTCATCACTACATAAGTAGAAAAGTATGTACACTGTATAGATGGTTTAATTTTTATATCTGTAGATGGCTGCAGTTCTTGTTCACTATACATTTTTCTATCTTTTAATTGAAAGTTCAGTAAAATCGAACCATTTGGAACTAATAAGAAAAAGCCAGACTCAGTAAAAGATAAACAAGCTTTGTTAGCTGGGTATAATCCTGATTTTAGAGTAATATTTAAAACTAGAAATTTGGTAGAAGTTCGTAAAGAAACTATTTTGATTATTATGTAAGTGATACAACTTTTTGTTTGTTTGTTTTGAGATAGGGTCTCGCTTTGTAGTTCAGGCTGGCCCTGAGCTCACTATGTAGCCCAGGCAAGCCTCGAACTCAAAGCAATCCTCCTGTCTCTGCCTCCTGAGTGCTGGGATGACAGGCATGAGCCACCACACCCAGCACTGTGGTATGTGGTATTGATGACTGGTGGGCGTGAGTCTCCAGGCCCAGCATTGTATGTGGTTACTGGGGATCGAACTCAGGACCTTGCACTTGAGAGGCAGGGCGCCGGAACCACTGAGCTAAATCTCCGGCCCAGTGATACAACTTTTAAGAAGTCATGACTTTTTTATTGTTGAAGAGATAGTATCTTGCGATGTACCTCCAGCCTGGCCCAGAACTCCTGCATTCAAGTGTTTCAACCTTATGCCTCAGCCTCCTAAGTAACAGGGGCCACAGGCATATGACCGTGTGCTGGAGTAGAAGTAGCACGTAAAATTATTCTTTAAATATTTTAGTCCTTTTTCATGCCTTCATCTTTCTTTGTTGACTGTTTGAATAGGATTTAATTGCATATGTGTGTACATAGACACATTTTATAGCTATATAATTCACATGAGTTTCAGCCTTCTGTTTATATTTCATGTTACTTATTCTTGGGAGTAGAATTCACTATCTTGATTATCCAAGTTCTTGTGCAAATCAGAAAAGAAGGTTCTTCCTGTGGCAGACGCTTCCCAGGCAGGACACCTGGTTTGGCAAGTGTAGCACAGGTTAGATTTCCGCCTCATTGACTCTCCCAGCCAGGAAGCAGGAGCCTTGCATAGCCCATGAGTATGGCCCTTTCTTCTTCCTGTCCATTCCACCTTTGCCCCAGTACATACTTTTGAAGTTCGTTACTATGCATCGCACTAAGTTGAGCTATATGACGAGTTGGTCATTTGTGCCAATGGCAGAGTCTGTGGTCTGTCTGGGTGGTTACATGGGCATGTTGAGCTGTATGTTTGATTTTGTCACATGTGAGTCTGACTGAGAGTGCCTAGGCCCTGTATCCTTCCTGTAGTTCAGACATTGTCTTCTAATTGCGGTGTTCATGCTTTGTGTGTTGGGATGGAAATAGTGCTAAATATTCTTTGTCTCTGAACAGCAGCATTTCCTGTGATGAGGTCAGTTGAATGAAATGCTTTTTGACCACTTTCTGTACACATGTTGCTTTGCTAGGGGATACAGGATATTAGGTTTCTGGACCCTGCACCCAGTCAGTCCGTGAAAATTTTCTCTAGTCACAGCAGTTGTAAAAAAAGGATAAAGTGTGGTGACTTTCTTCATAAGCCACTGTATTCACTGAACATCTGACCATTTTATCCTGAGATTATATCTCTCAAGCTTTTATTTTTAGATCTAGTGTGTTTACATTAATAAAATGATGTTGATAGAAATATCCCTTTCATTTGGCCAAATGAGAAGCCCTAGATCATTCATTCCCTTCTCCAAATTTTAGACAAGTTTTACTAATTTGAGAAATAGTGGAATTCTAGAAGCTCAGTGTTGAGAAATTAAATGTCCTTCAAGGATAGAAGGGTGCATGTACATGCACAGAGGAAGCTGTATGTCAAGAATAATGTCCGGTGCCATCAGGAAATAGGAATGATTCTTTGGAGCCACTCGAGAACCAGCAAGACCTGTGTGAGGAGTTCGTGGTTTGGTTTACTTTGGGTTGTGTTTTTGGTATGAATTTTGCTTTGAAAGATGGGCATGGTTCTGAAAAGCACAAATGTGAGATGATAGATAGTTAATTTGTTTCACTCTAATAACCCTTCACTGATAATATGTATCTCATAATACCATGTTGTATACCTTAAACATACACAATAAATTTTTTTTTTTTTGAGACAGGGTCTCGCTTTGTAGTTCAGGCTGGCCCTGAGCTCACTATGTAGCCCAGGCAAGCCGCCGCAAACTCAGCAATTCTCCTGTCTCTGCCTCCCGAGTGCTGGGATGACAGGTGCGAGCCACCATGCCTGGCACCACAATAAATTTTTTTTGGTAAAATTAGAAGTACTTTAGGGAAGAAGTAGTAAGATGAATCTCTTACAACAGAGGCCATAATTTGGATATGTTATAAAGAAGATATTTTGCAGAAGGGCATGAGGGAGTTCTAGGGGACTGGGAGTACAACTGACATCTTCAACCCAGCGATGGTCATAAGACTGTGTCTATGTTTATCCATCAAGCCATATGTAAAAGTTGGTGTGCTTTACTGTACTTAAGTGCATTAAAAAAAAAAGAGAAACAATGGATGAAGAGGTGAGAGCCTGGCCTCTGTGGGGACTTACAGGAAAGAGAGACAGGACAAAGTACCACAGCCAGACCGACCTGCTGAGGCCCAGCCCGCACCCACTGACACTCGACTGCCTGTTGGCTGAAATGGTGCCTGACTGGACACAGGAGAGGAAAAGGTCAGACTGTAGTGGGCCTCGGAGCTTCAAGTTCTCGGACCGAGTTTATGTCTGACGATAACACTAATTAAGAAGTACGGAAGCATGAAGCAGCTTGTGGAGGCTGAGACTGCCAGCGCCAGAGCTCACTGGAGAGATGAAGTCTGGGGTTCTGGCGAGATGCCATGTTTTTCACAGTGTACCCCGATGGTGATGGCAAGGCACACAGAAGCTGTTTTTCCGTGAAGTTCTTTATCCTGTAGTAATTATGAATATTAGTTTCATGTTTTCACACATTTATTACTCATATGCGCAGGCTTCAGATAAAATGCCACATGGGAGCTCTAGGAGTGGCACTGCTTTCTGCCCAGTGAGCCAGGGTGCTCATTAGTGGGGGACCTGGATATGGTGGCCTGTGGGCACCTTGCCAGGATGGGGTTGCATGGCTTCTCAGGCTTGGGCTCTGGCTTGTATTATCCCCAACTCCATCTATGACATTTGGGGGACCCAGTCTGACCCATTATGTCATAGGAGGCCTGTGATTCCAAGGAAATATCTTCTAGCCTAGCATTGCTTTGTAACATCTCCCTTGGCCCTGAGATTCTTTCTCTGGAGAAAATGATGTGGAATGAGAGTTGTATGTGGGGCCAGTTGATGACAGGAGTTTTGAAGCCCCAGGGAGGGTGATTCAGAGTCTCACTGTGCTGTAGATGAGCTGGTTTAAAGTGGTAAGTGACCAGCCGGGTGGCAAACCTGGCATGGTTAGACTACCATGGAGGCTGTTAGTGATTGCTGGGATGCAGTCACCCATCACGGCAGGGTTAATTCAGTGGGAGCTCACTGCTCTTTGTCTCTTCCGGCTGAGTGTCATGTGCGCCGTGTAGGCAGGAAATGAGACTGTAGTCCAGCGTGCTTCCTGGAATTTATTCCTTCCAAAGACAGGTGGTAGAAAAGGCAAGTGCAGGGAAGCAAGCCGGGCTGCATACTTCTGGAACTGTGGGGCCTGTCCAAAGAGAGGTCTGCAGACAGCCATAGGGGGAATGCCACCTCCTGCCAGGGTTTGATTCAGGTGTCCTGTGGAGAGGAAGAGAAACGATACCAGCTTTCAAATTCAGTTCTTTGTGAGATTGGGGAATCGAACTCTGGGCTTCTTTCCCTAGATTATCAAGGCAGAGGCACAGATGGACTCCTGGGGCCCTAGGGAACTTTGAACCAGGACTTCGCAGCATTCAGTAGATAGCTCCCAAGGAGTCCTAGAGCCTAGTAATGCAATCCTGGTTCCACTTCTAGAGCCTTGCATTTGAAAATAATTCTTAGAAGTAATGGGGACTGATTATCTCTTTGTAAAGATGAAGATACTAAAACTCAGAATAGTTTAGGAACTTGACAAAAATTATACAAGCAGTAAATAGCAGGATATGAACCAAGACAATTTTGCATCCCAAGCTCTTCTTTTATTTTTTTGGACTCATTCTTTAGGATGATCCAAAGAAGAAAAGCAGATGTTTTAGAAAAAGGATGACTTGATTCTTTTTACAAAGTGAGTGTTTGTTATCTCCAGACGGAGGCATAGGGTAGGTTGGAGGTGAGTTCAGTTGGGAAGAGAAATGTGACTAGTATCCAACTCCTTTGGCTGGGTGGGCTACTTTGTAGGAAGACCTTTTTGTCAAGGTACCGCATTTGTGTGTCCCCAGTGCTCTGTGAGATATGATGGATGTGCATTATTACCACTGTAGAGATGAGGAAGTAGACTGGGAACGGTTGTGATTTAAAGCTGCAGGGCTAGACCTATGCTAAATATCTTACACTTAATCCCTTCCCAAGCAACCCGTGTGCATTTTCAGTTTTCTATCGCTAAGTAAACACTTTAGATCTTAATGGATGAAAGCAGCAGCCATTTTGTTACTGTCAGAATTCTCTGGGCTGGATCCCTGCTGGGTGGTTCCTTTGTTCCTTGTAGTCCTGTCTTTGGCTGCTGTCATCAGGGGTTTGATTGGACTGGAGTAGCCACTTGGAGAACTGTGTCTGCTGGTCCAGGGACTCAGCAGAAATTCATCTGGGGCTTCTATCTAGAGTGTGTTGATTCTCTCTTTGATTTGGGCTTTCTAAAGCATCATGGCTGGGTTCCGAGAAAAGTGTTTCAAGAAGCTGGAAGTGGAAGCTCCCAGTCCTTTTAAAGTCTGGGTTTAGGAGCTCTAGAATGTCACTTTTGTTACATTCTGTTGGGCAAAGCCAGTTGCGAGACCAGCCCTGTATCACAGAAAGGGGAGAAAAGTTCTGTCTCTCCTTGTGAGGTGGATATGTGGATAAAAAGGGAGGCAGTCGTTGGGTAGTACCCTCTGCTGAGGGAGCTCGTTCAGATTGGTTGCACAGCTCCTGTGGTCAGTCAAGCCCCTAAACTGGGTGGTAATAAGGAGACTGTTGACATATACATATGTCCTTTTGAATGGTATGTGAAGATTCAGCCCTATCTGAGGATAAGGATCATAGTTGACAAAATTCTGAATTTTATGGCCTAAAAACTAGAAATCAAAAACAGTGACAAAGCATCACTTGCTAGGCACTGCCATGAAGAGAGTTGGCTCCTTTCTCCTGAAACCTGATCATCAGAAGCATCATTACCTGAAGTCCCAAAATATCTGGAAGCCAACATTAGGGTGTTTCCCAGTGTGACATCATGGCTGCCTAAGAACAGTGTCCCCACAGGCTCCAGATCACCCCTCCCCGTTTTTCTGCCAGTGAGAACCTCGCAGGACGGTCCCTATTACCACAGTGCACCGACCTGGTACCCTGAGGGCAGCTCAGGATTTTGTCATGTCCTCTGCTCAAAGGAACAAGGCATCGTGTCACAGGCCCTTTGACTCCAGAAATAGGTGACATGTTGTTGGGTAGCGGATCAAACTCGTACTGAAAAATGCTTCCTGCTTCTTTGTCCCCCACTCTGGGACTTATACCCCCCCCTTGCTGATATCTTGCAGAAGAAATATTTCCTTTCTGCTCGATGTTTTGTAGCAAGTAGGAAACTATAAAATAAGCATTTGCTTATGAATTAATTTTTGGCACACACAGGGCTCAGCAAGCCTCACAGCACTTTATATCCGTCCTTCAAGTCCTTGCCAATTTCTGTGTTCCTTCCTCCTAACATGTCCCCACCAGCGCTGGGGGAAGCTCCCGGCACCGCACTTCCTCTTGCCTGCCGGAGACAGGCTGCCCTCACCTGGGTCGAAGCGGAAGAGGAAAGCCTTCCTTTGAACATGAACAGCTTCTCTTTTCTTTTTTCTTTTAAGTAAATTCAGATGTTTTGATAAATACATGTCAGCATGACTATAGAGAACTTCATAGCAAATGAAGATAGATCTTTTCTAAAATTTGTTGTGGGGCCGGAGGGTTAGCTCAGTGGTTCCGGCGCCTGCCTCGCAAGCGCAAGGACCTGAGTCCGATCCCCGGTAACCACATAGAATGCTGGGCGTGGAGACGCGCCCACCGACAATCAACACCGCATACCACAATGCTGGGCGTGGTGGCTCACGCCTGTAATCCCAGCACTCGGGAGGCAGAGACGGGAGGATTGCTGAGTTCGCGGCGGCTTGCCTGGGCACCATAGTGAACTCAGGGCCAGCCTGAACTACAAAGCGAGACCCTGTCTCAAAAAGCAAAATAAATAAATAAATAAGTAAATAAGTAAGTAAGTAAGTAAATAAATAAATAAATAAAATTGTCGTGGACTCCTTGCAGAAGCACAGTGACTTCTGCCTATCACGTGGCTACCCACAGTTGTTCCTCTGCCAGGGTCTGGGCTACAGACACACCCGATAAGGGTTTTCTTTTTTAACACGTCCGCAGCTAGAGGTGGAAAATGAGAGAAGCGCTCAGTCAGGAAACGGGGTTTGCAAATTCAGCTGAGAGAGGAATCCCCAATGCATGGAGCCTTTCCCCACCACTCTCGGACATTTCAAAGTTGACTTAAGCAATGAGCCCAAGAGCCAGTATTAGGTACGACATCTCCCAGCTCTTCCGGGAGAAGTGTTGTAGAACAGTGTGGGAGGAATAGGGTGGTTTGCCTGCTTCTGACCCCCGTTAGCAGAGATGAAGGTGGAAGCAGTGATCTGATATCGTTTGCCTTTGCTGGCAACAGAAGGTTAGCTTGTGGGAAGATCAGCCATGGCTTGACAGGGCGGTCACCCTGAGGAGGAGGAAAAGATTGCTGTGCGAGCGGGTTATGTAAATGGGTGTTGTTTTTGGCAGAAGAGTCAGAAATGAGTCACTTGTGAGTGGTGTTTTCTAACCAAGGGTTTTATCCATGTGGGGAAGAAGCTAACCTGCCTCAGAGTCAGGGGCAGCTCATGGGCCTCAGGAGCCAGGGGCATAACAGTGAGGGGGACACTTGGCTGTTTCCAGAAAAGCCCCTTAAAGATAGTGCCCTTCGGCTGAGAGCGAGTGGTGTCTCGGTGGTGAAGCTGGCCCCGTTTGGCCAGAGGAGCATATAGGAACTACTTCATTGGGTCCTGGATCTCCTTAGAGAACTGCTGCCATACAGGTTGGCGATTTGGGTAGAAACCCCTGGAAGACGAACCTGTCATGTGAAGGACTTGGGCCCCTCGGCTCAAACGTTCGGGCTGGAATCCTGACCCTGCCACTGCCAGCCTTGACTTTGGAACTCATTTTGTCATCTATAAAATAAAGGTCAAAAAAGTGAGTCCCTTTTTGGTGGAGTTGTTGAAAGGATTAAACAGAGAGCAAGCGGGAAACCCCTGTGGCCCCGGTGATAGTGCAGAGTGGCTTCTGACGGTGGAGTGAGGAAGCAGTGTTTCAGCCCTGCCTGTGCAGAGCCCCAGCTCAGGCCTCTCAGGGGACAGAAGTCTGTAACTCAAGCTCTCTGGTCCTCCCCGAGCAGCGGGCTGGTGACGCCGCCTGCCTCAGAGGGCTCTTGGGATGGGTGAATAGGGTGATACGCGCACAGCGCCTCCTGCGATGCTGGGTTCCTGGAAGCTCCCTCGAGGCAACGCTGTTTATTTTTGTTGACCAGTAAAATTACTGCGATTTGAAGACCAGCTTTGTTTGTTAAATTTGCTTTTGCTCAAAAATTCTACTTCTGACTTTTTTGTTGTTTTTGTGAAGTGGTTTATCATCCATCAGACTGGGAGATGCTGTGTTTTCTGTTGTTTTCACACTCCATCTAGTTAAATCCCTCTACTTGTGTGTATATTTTAAATGAGTTTTAGAGTTCCAGAAGGTTGGGCGACTTCATTGTGTTTGGTGCATGTTAATTACACTGGTAGACGTTCTGGATGAAGCAGAAAGCAGCAGGCAATCCTGTCACTGCTTTGTGGCTTATTCCCTAAGCAAACCATCCTCCCTCCCACCTCCCTCCTCCAGATGCACATGACAGGGGCATGCTGTCTTCCTGACCAGCCCCAGGAAACTGGCGCTCATTGAACAAGGATCATTTGGGACCATCAGTCTAAGTCCAGGCCTTGAGATAAAAACTCAGAATTTAAAAGTAGTTACCATTTTGAGCACATTGAATTGAGCGGCATGTCTTGTAGAGTGAGATGAGAACTTCTGCAGCTCTGATTTGGCCCACTCTCTTACATGACAGTGGTCACTGGGCAGTGCGTGGGCCTGTTGGCACTCCATTTTGTAGTTTGAGACAAGAGTTTACTGCAGCAATGATAAGCTTCATTCATACAGGGCTCCCTCCCAGTTGCACAGACCGTTTGAGGTGGTCCCGGGGGGGGACAGTGTCTATCCACGGTTGTGCTTCTAGAATTGAAAGCCCCATATTGTTACCTTCTGCCTTCCATAAAAGGGAGGAGAGGTAAGAGGGGAATATCTTTAAAAGCAAAAACATTTTTTTTGAGACAGGGTCTCGCTTTGTAGTTCAGGCTGGCCCTGAGCTCACTATGTAGCCCAGGCAAGCCTTGAACTCAGCAATCCTCCTGCCTCTGCCTCCTGAGTGCTGGGATTACAGGCTTGAACCACCAAGCCTGCCATTTGTGGTATGAGGAACTGATTGCCAGTGGGTGTACTACGCCCAGTATTGTTGTATGTGGTTACCGGGCATTGAACCAAGGACCTTGCGCCTGTGAGGCAGGCACTGGAACCACTGAGCCAAATCTCCGGCCCCTAAAAGCAAAATTTTAATCTCCTTCCTGCAGAACCTGTAGGCAGGAATTAGTTTTTAAAAGAAGATGTCTTCTGAAGAGCCCGTCTGTTTTCCCACAGTTTCCCAAATTGGAATAAGGAGGAAAAAAAGCCAGAAGAGTCTTGAAAGCAGTACCCCATCTTGTTGAATCCAGAGTAGGGCTACATTTTCCTTCTCTCTTTGTGTTCCTTCAGGCCCAGCCAGAGGCCTGTGCTCTTTCTAAGTATCCTTACTGACTTTAAGTTCTGGAATGTCTTACAAACCGCCGAGCTGATACCAGATTCTCTTCGTTGGCTTGTGATGTATGTTCAGGTCTTGGTGATGATAGCACAAGGGCCACATCCAGCCACCACTTGTATTTGTATACAGCTTTTTTGGCACAGTGCCACACATCCTCCTGTAGTGCTGTGTTGGTGCACAAGGGGACAGTTAAGGAGTCGCAACAGAAACCGTGTTGCCCCCACCCCTGTGGTATTCACCATTTGATCTTTAAGAACAATGTTTGCCAACCCCTGGATTTGCTTAATCTTTAGTACCTAGATATTAAGCTGCTTAAGGGAAAGAACTCTTTGTTCTGTGTTCTTCCTCACACTGGGGATGGCCATTGTTGGGTTTACATAAATATTCATCAGTTAAGCAATATCTTAAGTCCCAAGATAATTTGGGCACACAGTTCATAAGTGGGAATTCAGGGAAATAAAGGCCTCATCTTTTTCGTTTTATTTTCATGGGATACAGTGGAGACAGATGGGGTTTATTTTTTGAAGACATTTTCTCCCTTTCCCTTGACTATATTCTACCACCCCTGCTTATCACATAGTTTGAGCAGTTTTGGAAAGCTGGGAAAGACTGTCATCCGTGGGGAATTGTGTGTGTATCTTGCGTGTCCAGCTACCTGGGATTCCAGATTTCTGATCTGTGAGCTCTCTGACTCTACCTCCCACCAAAAATCACATTTTAGTCCCTTCCTTGTGGCAGCATGTTCTGCTGATTCTGCTCCTCCAAGAAAGATTTTTCTAGTGGAAACACGGGGACACCTTGAGGCACATATAGTTATCCTTAAAATTCTGAAGTGCCAGAGTCTTGTCTCCAGCCTGTTAGTCTTTTTTTTTTCTGCACACTTTTTGAGTGATCTCATTTGCTCAAAAGGCTTCCACCTAGCATTTGTGCCAGCAACTCCCAAAGGTAGATTTCTTGGCTGCACCCTGCTGATTTTTAGATGTCTATTTAGATCCTTTCTGGGTATCTCCACTGTGTTAGGGATAAGTTGGCATGACTCTAGTCATGCTGCCGTCTTCTCCATTGTACTCCATTTTCCCTCTATGTGCCATAACTTTGCCAGTTGACTCACCCCTAGTAGTCCTCTGGTTGCCTAGCTGGAAACTGAAGTGATGAGTTTCCTGTCTCTCTTACTGTTTATCATGAACCAGTTTTGTGCCCATTTTTCTTCTAGAAGTGTATTTGCCATTGCCGGCATTTAGTCTGAACTTACATTGAGCCCAAGAATTTGCTCTGTAATGTGTTGTAACATGGCCTGTTCGGCCCATCAGCGGATGGAAGAGCCAGGGTTTGAATGAAGGCGCTGTGACTTGAGAGCTTATTCTCATGCCCACCTTGGTCTGCCACCTGCTAGCACCAGAAGGTCTGAAACAGGAGACTGGTAGCCTCTGCTGAGGACTGGGAGAGCCTTCTTGGCTGCTCTTCTTTCCTCCAGGACTGTTATTGATCATTAAGCTCCCACAGGAAGTCTGACCACCCATTCCCTTTATTAATAGCCTGGCATGGAGGATGGAATCCCTGGCCACCACGGTGAAGTCCATTGGCAAGATCTGGTGCTGCCTGGGTTTCTACACTCACTCACACCCCTGTCCCGCACCGCTGGATCAGTCACAGATCCCAGCTGGGTCATGTGCCCAGAGGCCTCCACTCTGCACTGTGTATGAGTTTGCTCTGTACCTAGCAGGCTTTCCAAACCCTAGCTGAAATGTCTCCTACCCTGGAAACTTCCCCTTGGCCCCCTCAGGCAGAGCTAGTGATCTTCATTTCTGGACAGTGTTTTATTAACTGTAGCAATGTCTTCATCTTAACTAGGAGTTGATTGTCAGAGCCTTGGGGTGAAGAGCAAGCCTGGCTCCACGTATGCTGGACAGAGGGTACTCAGCCTGTGTGTGATGAAGCAGTATGCACAGTCCTTCTCTGTACTGATTCTCCGTACCTGGGGAGATGTCATGTGGAAGCCGCTCAGCTCAGTATGGTGCCTGATACACAGTCATTGCTTACGAATAATTGCTCTGATTAGTTTTTGATTGTACATCTTGCCTCTCCCACTCACCCAGGAATACAGTTTCTTCTTGGATCAGGCTTCCAACTGATTGGCATGAGGACCATGATGGAAAATGTTCACTGAATTAGATGTTCCAAGTCTGTGTGACCACCGTGCTATTTTACCCTCTTACCCTCCCTGAATGTTAACATGATGGTATGTTTTTAGTGGTTATTACCACTTTAATGGGGTACCTTCTTAGGGAAGGGAGATAGTTTATCTGAAGCCAAGGAAAATGAATACATACTGTTCTGTCAATTTGGAGAAAGAGCCTTGTGATACGGAGGTATCCCAAAAGCTTATTGCCTTCTTTTTTTTTTTTTTTTTTTGAGACAGGGTCTCACTTCGTAGTCCAGGCTGGCTCTGAGCTCACTATGTAGCCCAGGCAAGCCTGGAACTCAGCAATCCTCCTGTCTCTGCCTCCCGAGTGCTGGGATTATGGGCGTGAGCCACCATGCCCGGCACTGTGGTATGTGGTATTGATGGCTGGTGGGCATGAGTCTCCACGCCCAGCATTGTATGTGGTTACCGGGATCGAACTCAGGGCCTTGCACTTGTGAGGCAGGCGCCGAAACCACTGAGCTAACCCTCCAGCCTGCTTATTTCCTTCTTTTTAAATAATAACTAAAGGCAATAATGGGTACCAAAGTCTGAGTGGTCACATGCCAGGCTAGGAAGTCTTGCTGCCTGTGCCCGTGTTTTCGAGATGGCCCTCTGCAAAAGGCACTGATGTGACCTCGTTTTGGTGATGAGGAAACAGGATCCTAGAGGTCAGGCTCCCTGCTCAGAGTCACAGAGGTGGGTGGCAGTTGTGTCAGGGTTGCTTCCTGCCGGAGTCTGGGTTTCGGCCTCTCTGCATTGCTGCCTTTCTGTATGAGAAGCCGCCACCAGTTTTTCTGGCCCTGAACTGGCTTGCACCCTCCTTGGGGGCCTTGCTTTTGTCTGTTCTCAACGTGGACTCATGACTTCTATTTCTGTGTCCCCTTTGGTGGTGTGTGCTCTCTGAAGGACGCTCTGCCCTCCTGATACATCAGAAAAGCTCCAGTGCTCAGTGTATTGCTTTGTTTATAAACTCAGCCATGGGCCAACAAAGGAGGAACTTGATTTTTCCTTTCAGATAATGCATCTCCCTTCTGGCAGGTAAAAAGTACATCCTACACATGCTTCTTTCCCTGCAGCAAATTCCTGGTTCCCAGGAATGTCAAAGTCAATGACAAGAAGACTGTCCAGTATAACCTCTCCTCCAGGGAGAGTGAGGGCGCCTTAATTAATAAGAACTCTTGTAAAAAGTTAGATTATATTACTGACTAATTTTTGTTTTTTACTTCTATATAATGTCAAGCTTAATAGATCTCAGTTTCTGCCTGCTTCACACAAAGGAACTAAATGTACTGGGTTTACCCCATATCAGACTCTGTGCTGATTGAAGTATATTCATGTTTTGCAGGAGGCAAAAGGAGGGACTTCTTCCCATTATTGAATGCCCAAAGATATGCACAGTGGTATTAATGAAATTTACCTTGACTGTGTTGGGATTACAGATGAGGAAACTGAATCTCAGAAAAAAAAATATATATATATATATACATACACACACACATATATACGCATATAGGTATATATATGTATATGTATAGATAAATATCTTATAGATAGATATCTTATAGATATAGATATATCATGTATCTAGTTGCAAGGCTGGGATTTGAACACAGGTCTGTCTCCCACAAAAAATTGTTCCACTTACCATGCTGCAAAACCTCTCACTTGCTTGGGTCCAATGTGAAGGGAGTGAGTCAGTCCTCTGTGATCACTTCGGTGCTCCATGGCTGTCTAATCTTTGGGGTGGGAGGAGGTGGCGCTGGTTACGGATCTGAGAAGCAAGTAGTCCCTGCCTGGCTCTCCAGTAAGTTCTAAAGGCAGAGTTATAAGGCACATTCTATTTTATTATCATCTATAAGCTTTTCTATATTTTCTGTTGGTATCCTTATGAGTAGCTTTCTGTGCCTAGAAGTGAACTTATCCTGGCTAAGAAAGACTTTGCTCCATTAGTTTGTTTCTTTGGGTTTTCTGGAACTCATCTCAAGGAAGGGGGCTGGGATGTGCTGCGATGGCTGTTGCAAACCCCTCTACTATTTCCAGTCTGTGCTTGCGTGTGTGAGTTGTATGCCTGTCTTATATTTACAAGAGGAAGTATCCCATTTAATTTTATTTTCACACCAAAAGCCCAAGTGTTAAGAGAACATGATGTTTTAACACTCCCTCGGTTATCAGCTGTGGAGCGGAGGTTGTATATTGCCACATACAGTTTTCGGAGTACATTTCTACATTTGTTACCTGGCAACATTGCTGCCTGGGCACATGAAGATGTACTGGTTCCTGCCAGATCCTCACTCTTGTACTATAGAGTGGGAAACCTACTTTCCTCTGTGGGATTTAGAACAGAAGTCCCTGGGGTGATGGGGCTCTCTTGGGAGATGGGCTGACAGGCTTCAGTGGTGTGACCTTGGACCAGGAGCTGGGCAGGAGATGTGGCCTCCTGTTTAAATCTCATCACCAACTCCCTTAAATTCTACATCTCATTCTTCACGTGCTAGGTGAAGGTTTGTATTAGGTAACCATGAGCACTTTTGCTGATTTTTTTAAATCTTAAAACAACAACAAATTCTTCTTCTGGTCATTGTGAGTCATCTACACACTTTTAATATTTGTTATAAGAAATTACTAATTCATGGGGTTGTCTTTACTTTCATATGTTTAATACCCAGTCCCTGTCTGATACATGCATTGTTGCATTTTCTGTCTCCTTGTCTGATGAGAAAGGAAATGCCGTGGTGGCAATGGCAGCCACAGCATCTTTCGCTAAGGTCACCATCTGAACTGATGCTGGCTAAGCCAACAGAATATTTTGTTTACCAGTTGTATGCTCTGAAAGCACTGCATATAGAATCTGAATGCTTAAGTAAGGCCTCCATAAATTCTGGGGTCATCACATCCATTCACACTTGCATCTGACTAAGGCCTACTCCCTCCGAGCCTTGAAAGTATTTGCATTTGAAACTTTGTCCTGTAAATTCTAAGTTTTCCTGGCTTGAGCCTCCATGCTGAGACTCAGAAAACTTACGGAGCCCAAGGCCATTACCTGCAATATGTCTTGAAGAATGTTTGTTAGGGAAAAGTTCCCATGGTAACCGTTTTCTAAACAGTTGGGCGGCATCAGCAGGTTAGACACAAAGTCATAGTCATGGGTCTCCCCAGCACACACACTCCTGATGACACAGAAGCAAGACTGTGCGTAAGCTTGGACAGGCACTGTATGGTTTGGCCACGATGGTCTGGATTTCAGGGCATTTGGCTTGTGCTTTCCGGGACAGCACACATTTATATGGTGACTCTAAGGAGAAGACCTTTTCGGTCCTTTTTCACTACTGTTAAGGAAGAAAAGATTATGCTGATTAAGCTGATTATACCTAGAAGGATGCAGAATCGGTTTTATAGATCTAGATTTAGTGCCCCAACTTCCTCCAGAAAACCCAAGAGGCCTTTTTTTGGTTCTTTGCTTTAGGATGATAAGTTTACTCCTTAATTTTAATCAGGAAATGTTCTAAGAGGAGCCTGAACAATTCCTTACCCGCTGTTACGAGCTAGGCACTAGAACCACTGAGCTAAATCCTTGGCTCTTACCTGCTTTCAAAAATGTTTATTGCTAGTGGGTTTTTTTCATACAAAGAGGACTTGATGCTCAGGTCCCTCACTTGGCTTCCATCCTGAGTCCTGAGTTACTGTACCTTGGAACTCTGTGTTCTGCTGTTTAAACTTCTAGACAATTCCTAACTGGATCAGAGTCCTCAACCAGCAGGCCGAGGGAAACTGAAGAAAAACCAGGTCATGCCGCATGTTTTTGGTGAGCACAGGAATCAACAAAGAGATGTTATATAAGTTCTATTTATATCCTCCTTGCTCACTATCTGCAGGCAGACAAGAGTCTCTGTGCAGGGATTTAATGAGCTCTCTGGGTTTGCTCACCTTCCTGAGCTGGTAGGAACAAGCTTGTTCTCAAATGCGTCAGTAAAGAATCTGGCTGTGGGTGGGCGGCCAGGGTAGGTGGACTGAGTTGTTACCATGGTGTTTTTTAATTCCCCTGTCTCTCAAAGATCTTACTCCCCCTTTTTCCTTCTCCCCCTCCCCCTTATTTTCTTTTTAGTCCATAAGCTTCCTTGTTTCTCACACCTACTTATGATTTCTTGGAGCTGCCTCTGGAAACAGAGTAGTTTTCCTGTCCCCTCTTAAGAGCTCTCGGCACCGTGTAGCACCCTGGCATTAGAGCAGTTCTCCCTCAGGTGTACTTTTCCCACCCTCCCCTATTACTTTTCCCCTGATGTTGTTATAACCACTCTCTACACTCTGTACAGGAGGGGCCTGCCCTCCCATCTCTTGTGACGCGGCCTTATAGAAGCTTCTTTCCCCTGCTGGTCACTTGAAAGCAAAGTGGATTCCTTCCTGATGCTATTGCCTAGTCCAGGGGCGTTTGTCCTGGAGGAGCAGAATCCTTTTTGTTTCTAAACGTCCTCTGTTCTTGGCCTTCTCCACTGGTGGATTAGACAGTACAGTCCACCACACAACAACAGGATGGGTTTTTGTCCTAGAGCTAATTCCTGGGGTTTGGGTAACACTTAGCACCTGAAGGTTCCTGGTTGAAATTAGTCAACCAGAATTTGTTCTCAATTGGTATTTTAGGGTGTAGCTCAGTAGGGCAACACTTGGTCAGCCTATGAAGAGTCTGGATTCAGCTCCCATCACTCCCAGTGCTTATACTATACTTACTTATACACACACATATAACTGTGCCCCGGTGGTGGCTCTACCAGACTGCTGGCAGGAAAACGAAATGTAGTCTTGAAAACTCTGTGGCTGCCTGGGAGTGCTGCTGCCACAGTGGCTGCTCTGCGGGAGGCCGCACAGCCTTCTGAGATGGCTTTGTGTTGTCTGTCACGCTCCCACCAGAGCAGAGACGTTTAACAAATGTGACTAAGGGAGTAGAATGAAAAGTTCTTAGAAAAGAATGAGTATTTCCATTTGGATGGCTTAAAAAGAGAAAGAAAAAAAAAATGGCCAACCCCACCCCTGCCTTGCTTAAGAGTTGTGCAATCCTTAATAGCAGTAGCCTGTTTGAATAATCAAAGGCGAACTGATTTTCCCCTTATTAACTTCTGTTACAGACATCTGCATAAAATATCCCCCAGATTCCAGACCACATAGGTAATTTTTTTTTCCTCTGCATAACCGGAGGGACTTTCCCTTTGGAAATCTTCCAACAGAGCTAGCTTTAAGATTGAGACTCACACACATGTGTGTGTTGGGGATGGAACCCTGGGCTTTGAGCATGCTAGGCACATGTTCTGCCACGGAGCTGTGCTCCTAACCTGAGCCTGGTTTCTTGTTTTAAAATGGCCTGCAGCTTGATTCTTGATGGGAGCACTTTCAGAGCCCCTCGCACACAAACCTGGAACCTCTATTAGGAAAATCTATGGGACAGTCACAGCTAGCTCTGATTCCTCGGCCTCCTATCTCCTTTGACTGAGAAATCTATGCATACTTTTATTTCCTGAGAACCTTTAGATTCCCTTCTAAAAATATCAGCAGCTGTGGATGTTTTGCCAGTTTCCTATCCCTGGTTCTTCAGCTGGGCTCAGACGCT
Organism: Thryonomys swinderianus; assembly: GCA_004025085.1. Taxonomy (NCBI): domain Eukaryota; kingdom Metazoa; phylum Chordata; class Mammalia; order Rodentia; family Thryonomyidae; genus Thryonomys; species Thryonomys swinderianus. Next base: position 1,897 of record PVIC010026487.1, on the reverse strand, counting down.
GAAGGTTGTAGTCCTGTAAACCCTATGAACTCTTCATGCCACATGTCAGTTCAAGGCTTCAAAAACAGCATACTGCTGCAAGGAGGATGTGCTCTGGTTACCCTCACCATACATTGTTTGAGAATCATGTTTTATTAGTGCCTTGGTGAAACAAGCCTACAAACTGGCCCAGGGCCTGTAGCTGTCACTCCTGAGGAGGAAGCCAGCTCCTGAGCTGAAAGACCTACAAATGACTGTCCTTTCTGCCCCATAATTAATGATGCAAGTCAATGTGTCTGTCCAGCCAGGGTAGTTAACAGTTAACGAGGTAGATTAAGGATCCCCAGCCAAGCTAAGCCCTTCACAAATACAAGCAGAAAGAATGATAAGCATGCAGCACCATGTCAGCCACCTTTAACTGGTCCCTGCCATGCTGCATTTTCCCCATTTAGCACCACTCTGAGCTTCCACACAGAGGGATCTTCTCATCCCCAAGTTAAATGTCAGGTGCCAGAAATGTAAAGCCTAAGGATTATTGTTCCTTCATTAATATAGTAAATATTTATCGAGCCCTCGGTGATACAGTTGAGGGCAAACTCAGTCTGAACCCTGCCATCCAAGAGCTTGCAGACCAGTGGGAGAAATGGCAGGGAAACTGGCTCTAACAAGGTATGTTACAAATGGGAATGTGTGACAGGGAAGCACATGGGATCCCCTTCAGGTGGCCAGGGAGGGATTCTCCGGAAAGGCCATGTCAGCTGACACCTGGCAGACGGGAAGAGCCGAGAGGAGCGTTGTGGACAGACAGGCTTCCGTGGGCTCAGCGTGCTGGGGAGAGCAGATGAGGCCACCACCCTGAGAGCTCTGGGCAGGTCAGGGAGTAGCAGAGTGACTGCTCAGGAATGGTAATGTGTTTGTCATCGGGTAAAACGCTGGATTAGGTGATCTTTAAAGTCCCTGCCAACCCCTAGTCAGTGCTTCTAAAGGGCACTAAGTTGGCTATGACCTGTGACCTGCTTGGATACACACTGCTGTTGCCAGGCCATGATACACAGAGCAGTGCTTGTACACATGAGTACTGTGTAATTTCATCCTATCCTCCCCATCTCTTTGGCCATCTGTGCTTTTGACTGTCAGGTGCTTCTGTGGTCACAGGGACATTCCTTGATAGGGCAGCATGCAGTGAAGTGGCCAGGAGTGGGAGCTGCAGAAGTCCCCTAGTGCCACCCCAGGGCATAGGCATGGCTGTGTCAAGGAGTGAACTGGCTGTGGGGGACTCTGGGTCTTCCATTACCATGAAAAAGGTGCCCATTTGGTTCATGGTATGCTGTTTGTGAGCCAGTCTTTGGCCCTAGTGGGGCCCTTTTGAGATTTTATAGTTGAGTAGACTTGTCCCAGTGAGATGCATTGAGAGCAGGGGGGGACACATGGCTGGTACGAAATTCCTGCCAGGTGTCAGGTGCAGGTGCTCTGGGTACTCTCACCTACATTTCCTCCTTCACTCTGTGAAATAGGCCTCTCGGGTGATTCTCAGCCTCCTTCCCCATTACAGCTGTGGAAACTGAATCTGGATGTTAATCAACAACTTGTCCAAATCCACCCAATTCCTAAGTCAACCTTTATTCATACATCTACACTTGCTGAGGATGCAGGATACAGTGATCATTCTCAGTCCTGTGACTTCACCACACGCAAAAAATGCTTGGGCCAAGGATTATTCTTGGCCTTGGTATAAATTTTACGTCAGGTTCCCTGGAAACCTTGGAACTGTGGGATGGGAAACATGTTGATGCGTTGTCTGTCAGGTACACAAGGTGAAATGTGACCCAGAGTGCCCCAGAGATCAGCTCCTCAGACCCTGCACTTCCTGCTTTAGCGCTCTCTCTCTCTCTCCCCCCCTCCCTCCCTCTCCCTCCCT
>PVIC010026486.1:0-24534 GCA_004025085.1 Thryonomys swinderianus | reverse complement strand
ATTGATTGCGGTGGGCGTGAGTCTCCATGCCCAGCATTGTATGTGGTTACTGGGTATTGAACTCAGGACCTTGCGCTTGCGAGGCAGGCGCCGGAACCACTGAGCTAACCCTCCGGCCCCCCACATGTCTGTAATCTTAGCACTCAGGAGTCTGAGGCAGGAGGATTATAAATTTGAAGCCAGCCTATGCTGCCCTAGCAAAATCAAGGCCAGCTGAACTACAGTGTGAGACACTGTCTCGAAAAACCCAAAATAGGGTCAAGGATTAAACTCAGTAGAACTGCACCTGCCTTGCAAGCACAAGGTCCTGAGTTCAATCCCCAGAACCAAAACAATAACAATAACAAAACAACAAAATCTAAGAGAGCAGTCCTGCACAAAACGTATTAGTTGCAGTGAAGTAATATCATTGGCTCAATTTTCTACATTTTAGGTCCTCTTCATTAAATTTAATATTAATCTGTAAACAATCTTTTAATAATTTGACTATTTCATATTTACTATACCAAAACTAAGCCATTAAATTGAATACATCATAATGTCCGGAATCTTCGGTTGACAACTGATGCTTTGATTTTTCCAGGATGACCCCTGGAGCTTTGCCCTTAGTCGTCCTGACCGAACTGAATGAGACTCCTGAGCTCACAGCCTCGCTGCCTCTGTCGCGCTCCCAGAGGCGTGCGGGGGCGGGGGGGGGCTGCTTCCGGGAGGGCGTGGCCGAAGGGGCGCTATTCTCAGCGCTGCCGGCTCAGGCGCAGCCCAGACAGGCAGGATCTTGGAAGCCTCTTGAACGCTCGCTGGGACCCAGAGCACCCTCCCCTCCCAGTCCCCAATCCCTTCCTAACCCGCTTGACCCAGCTCAGCCCTGAGGCGCCTCCAACAGCTCTTTGCAAGCAAATGAGGCCATCTGTTCCCTGAATTGCTTCCTGGGAGGGACCATCCTTGCGTCCACTCCAGGGAGCCCAGAGTGTGCTCCGAGGCAGCTGGGTGCTGGGCCCTGTCATGACCACCTTGTGGGGATCTTCACCTGACCCCAGGTAAGGCCACAGACTGAGTGTGGCCCCCCTGCCCTCTCTGGGCTCCCTGTCTTCGGCCTGGCACATGGGCGAGACACCGGCTGAGATAAGGCTTTTCCTGGGCCAGGGTTACAGGGTCCTGGGAGACACAGCTCCTCTCCATTCTGTCACAGCTGCCAGCCATCTGAGGAGGGACTTGCCGTCTGGCCCTACCCTGGAGGAGGAGGCGCTGCCCTTCCGAGGAGGGCTGGACATGTCAGAGGCACCGTCCTGCCCTGGCGAGGAGACACCCAGCCCAGGCTGCAGCCTGGGGCTCCTGTACTGGGCCTGTGCCCACAACGACCCTGTCCAGCTCCAAGCCGTGCTGGATGCCGGAGTGTCCCCAGAGGAGGCCACCCGAGTGGACAGCAATGGGAGGGTGAGCTGCCCCGGGGGCTTCCTGGGGCAGCCAGGGGCAGCGGTCTCCCACTACTGTTTTAGTCTGGCTCCTTGAGAGTTTCAGGATCAGTCCGCACCACCTGGGCCCTTTGAAGAAAGAGGCGGGTGAGGGTGGAACCCCCCTGGGACAGATGTGGGTTTTGAGGGGTCCCAGGGGTAATCCTGGGAAGGTGGAGACTGAGTCCCCAAATCCCAGACAGGCCTCATGGTTGCATGCTACCGAGGCTTCGAGAGCGTCGTGAGCCTGCTCAGCCGCTGTCCTTTCCTGGATGTGAACCAGCAGGACAGAGACGGGGACACAGCCCTCATGTTGGCTGTCCAGGCAGGTGCGAGGCCGCAAACCCCACCTTCCACCTCCGTCAGGGCCACAGCCCTGACTGCCCGGGTCCATGCCAGGCTCTGCAGTGTTGAGCAGGGTGGGTTTGGAATCCCATCATGTCCTGTCCTGGGGACCCAGACTGCCCTCCCTGCCGTGCAGGCCACATGCCTCTGGTGAGCCTCCTGCTCAACTACTTCCCGGGCCTGGACCTGGAGCGCCGGGACCAGCGGGGGCTCACGGCACTGATGAAGGCTGCCATCCGGGACCGCTCCGAGTGTGTGGCTGCCCTGCTCATGGCCGGTGCGTCGGGCCTGGTCTGCGTGTGTGACCTGCATTCTCTCTCCCCACGGCTCCCCGCTCCAAACCAAGTCAGTCATCGGTTACTGTAGAGAGGGGAGAGCGGACATGGTGGGTCCGTCTCAGCTGGCCCCCTGGAGGCGGGGAGCACACTGCAGGCTTCTCACCATGCAGGCCTGGCTATCAACAGCTCTCTCTCTGGAGGGCCCAGCGAGGAAAGTTTGGAGGATAACTTAGGCCAGTGCAAATGAAGACAAAGAAGGGCTCGTACAGGAACAAGAGCCCTGGGTTCTAGTCCTGGCCTTGCCGCTAGCTGGGGGACCCTGGACACATGGCTTTCCTCTCTAGGTCTCTCAAGCGTGGTGAGGGTGCTGGCCTTCTCTGGGATGACCTCTGCCCTCTAGCTGAGACTCTAGGGGACACCGTGATGTGTGGCTGAGACTTGTGCCTTCCGGAGCTGTCAGGGTGGAGACCACACTGGAATTGTGGGGCCTTGTTATTCCCGGAGGAAGGCTGCCCGCTGGGTTTGAACAAGGAAGGAGTCTACATTCTTTCCTTATCTCGGAGGGGCTGTGGTCCCTTCTGGGTTAGAGCAGCCACAGCAGTGAAGCAGAGAGGAGAGGGCACCAGCCGTCCTCTCACGCACTTGCCCGCAGGCCACAGGCCTCCTGCTCCTGGCTCCTGGGCAGCTACCAGGCCCCTGCTCTCCCGGGGCTGGAGACGACCCACAGTAGGCTCTTGCAGTCCCTCCCTGGCTAGACGTCAATCTCAGGAGGTTGCAATACTGGCCTCCCATGCTGGGACTCTGGTTTGAATCTAACCCAGGCCCATCCTCCTGCTGCAGGTAGTCCGCCCCTTCCCAAGTCACCCCTCCCTGCCTACCTCTCGTCGCTCTGCGCCCCCCCAGGTGCTGACCTGAGCTCTGTGGATCCTGTCCGAGGCAAGACAGCCCTGGAGTGGGCCCTGCTGACCGACAGCTTCGATGTGGTACGGAGGATCCGGCAGCTGCTGCGGCGGCCCTGTGCGGAGCAGCTCAGCCAGCACTACCAGCTTGAATGGCCGGCCTTGCCCGGGCTTGTGGCCCAGGCCCAGGCCCAGGCCCAGGCTACCCCATCCTTCCTAGAAAGGTTGCAGGCCACCCTGAGTCTGTCCTTTGCCCAGTGCCCTCAGGAGGGGGGCGTCCTGGACCACCTTGTAACCGTCACTACCAGCCTGGCTGGTCCCTTTGTTGCCACTGCCTGCCACACGCTGTGCCCCGACCATCCTCCCACACTGGGCACCCGAAGCAAGTCTGTGCCAGAGCTGCTGGGTACTGCCCCCCCTCCTCCCCTGTCTCCACAACCCCCCCAAGTGGTCTCTGGCTCCCAAGTCTTTGTCCCTTACAGCCCTCAGGGCCTGTTCTCTCAGTGGCTACAGCCCGGGGACCATACCAGCACCAGGTCCCTGGTACCCAAGATCCGCCTCTCCAAGGCCCCTTCATCCCCCAGCCAGTACAGGCTGATGATGCCCAGCTGTAAAGGGCATCGAAGTCTTGCCCTTCCTCTCTGGCGATACCAGGAGCTCAGGATGGAGAGGAAGCAACAAGAAGAGGGGCCCAGGAGGGCACAGAACTAGGGGACCATGGGCTAGGTCCGGCTGGGGCAGGTCACCAGGCCTTTTCCCGGGAGCCCTTCCCATCCAGAGCCTCTCCTACAGCCTTTCCACCCCCCTGTGCCTACGTGAACCTGCCTCCAACCCGTGGACAAGGTTATTCAACGCAACACTGCTCACAACAGCAGAAGAGGAGAGCCAACCCAGCATCCCCAGTAGGGAGCAGACTGAACTGGTCACAGGCAGTTCCTGTGCACCCACACACTGCATTCTATGCAGTGTGTTATAAAGCAAGAACAAGAGCTGGGCAGGGCCGGGGATTTAGCTCTGAGGTTCTGGCGTCTGCCTTGCAAGCACAGGGTCCAAGGTCCTGAGTTTGATCCCCAGTACCACATACCACAATGCTGGGCATGGTGGCTCACGCCTGTCATCCCAGCACTTGGAAAACAGAGGCAGGAGGATTGCTGAGTTCGCGGTGGCTTGCCTGGGCACCATAGTGAGCTCAGGGCCAGCCTGAACTACAAAGCGAGACCCTGTCTCAAAAGCAATAAAAAAAAAAACATACAAAAAAAAAGAATGCTGGAATAAGATTGCAAAATTTTAGAAAAAATGTCAATTCCCACTTAGCAATAAAACAATAACTTTTTATTTTTTCTGCTAAAGCAAAAGAATTTTTAGTGTGGCAAGCTGAATGGAGTTAGAGTTTCGCCCCTTCTACAGGTTAACGTCTTACTTACAGATTTGGAACCTTATCAAAGGTATGTTAGTTGGTTGTGATGGCACATGCTTCCTAGCTACTCAGGAGGCTGAGGCAGAAGAATCTCTGGGCCCAGGAGTTGGGAGACCAGCTTGGGCAGCATGACAAGAACCCACCTCAGAAACTAAAACAACATAAGTAAACAGTAAACCAAACAAAATTATTTTCCCTGAGATGACCTGTAGGTGGGGTCATTAGCCAGTGATCGAAAGTATTGTTAAAGAGACACTTAATAACTTTTGAGGTGTTTCATTTACAAATTTTAGATTTCTTTCTTTTTTTCCTTTTGCGGTACCAGGGATCGAACTCACAGCCTTGTGTTTGGCGGGGAGGCACAATGCCACTGAGCTACATCCCCAGCCCTGTTGTTGATAATCTTGACAGCTTTGAGTAGTTCTGACCAGGTGTTCTGTGACTGTGTGATTAGAGACTTGTGTGATGATTAGACAGTGGTAGTGGTGACAAACCTATGACACTCATGTTACTTGTTTTTCTTTTAAGACAAAAAGATATTAATATACGAGTTGTTTTTTCTAAACTAAAACCCCAGTATTTAGGTTGAATTGCAGCGTTGGGACTTTCTGATAAATAAATAGATTTGGGTTGCTGTTTGTCACTGTCTCTAAAGGGTTCACCATTGCAGGACTAGGGTTATGAGTTTTCAGAAGAAAGACCGCAGACAGAAGTGCAGTTCGCCTCACACCATACCAGGGAGACATCCTGGAACCAGGCCTGTCGGTGTTGGCGTCGGCCGCCTGACTGGGGTCCTGCTGTCAGCCTTGCCCTGCACATTCGCTTTCCCCTTTCCTGTCTGGTCCTCTGTGGAGGGAAGTCACTATAGGAAGCTACTCCTAAGGAGCAGGAGTCCTACCCCACTGCCTTCAGGGTAGAGCGTTGACATGCTTACCTGGGGTTCTGTGTTTTAAATTTGTAATCAAATATTACTCAGTTTTGAAGAGTTAAAAAATATACCTGCTGGCCCAGAGATTTAGCTCAGTGGTTCCAACACCAGCCTAGCAAGCGCAAAGTCCCTGATTCGATCCGGTAACCACATACAATACCGGACGTGGTGACTCACACCCACCCCCAATCAGTACCACATGGTGGCTCATACCTATAATCCCAGCACTTGGGAGGCAGAGGCAGGAGGATTGCTGTGAATTCAAGACTTGCCTGGGCTAGACAGTGAGCTCAGGGCCAGCCTGGACTACAAAGCAAGACCCTGTCCTAAAAAAAAAAAAAAAAGGTTTTGCCAGGCATGGTAGCTCACGCCTGTAATCTCACCACTCAGGAGGCAGAGGCAGGAGGATTGCTGTGTTCAAAGCTTGCCTGGGCTACATAGTGAACTCAGGGCCAACTTGAGCTACAAAGCAAGCTACAAAGCGAGACTCTGTCTCAAAAAAAAAAAAAATATATATATATATATATATATACACACCCACTCTTTGAATAGGATAAACACACAAACACACAGAGAGGCAGAGACAGAGAGAGAGGCAGAGACAGTCAGAACTAAAAGCCTTAGAGTGGGCTCTCCCAGAGGCCTCTGATGGCAAATGCAGTGGATTAGAATGGACCTTAAAGCTAACCTTAAAGTTTTCCACTAGTGTGATCTTGAATAAGCACCAAGAGTCACTCACCTCAGAATTCGCATCTGCGGAATGGGGGAAAGAGCTCTTGGAAGGATCCATCAGTACACGGGGAAAGAGCTGGGTATAAAGTGCTGTCAAGAGAGGGCCTGGGAGCCGAGTTTGACTGATGTGCTTCAGGGACTACAGAATGGGCCAGATTCCTGTCCCCCCACCCTGCTGAGCGCAGTGCACCCGGACAGCCCCGGTGCTGGTGTTGCGAGCGGGCAGAAACTTCCCCTACAGACTCAGCTCTGCGTCTGTTTGACGCCAGTCAAAAACCTCAGCCTTGGACTCGCCTGTGACCTTGGTGAGTTGTTTAACCTGGCTGAAGCTCAGCTTTCCCGCTCAGAACGGCGGTAGAACGACCTGCTCACTCTTCCCCTACTGCCACGGTGAGAAGCAAATAAGAGGAGGGAGCACTCAACACCATTCTGGGCCTTATTAGTAGCGGGGTTTTTTTTGTCTTTGTTTTTTGGTTTTTTGAGGCAGTATCTCCTGGTGTAGTTCACACTGGCCTTAGACTCATTATACAGCCCAGGCTGGCCTCGAACTCATGGCGACCCTCTTGCTGCAGCCTCCGGAGTGCTGGGATTACAGGCATGCGCCACCAGGCCGGGCGTCACTTTCTTATGTAACCTTCACACCCTCCCAGTTGTAGAGTTGAAGAAACTGAGGCTATGAAGGTTAAGTGACTGGCCCAGTGCCAGCACCTAGTAAGTGGCTGCCTGGAGCTCGAGTGTGTGAGACACTGAAGCCTGGGTTGGTTCCTCTGTCCCAGCTGAGTTTCCTCTGATTGTCTGAGCCCAGCACTCCCGCCTTTCACCTGCTGCAGGGGGACCTAACGCTGGCAGGGCTTGGCTGGATCTGGGGGTAAGAGGCTAAAGGCACATCTACCAGCAGGGGGCGCCTCATCCTCCTACCCCGGGACAACTGGAGTCCCAGCATCCCACACACCCCCACTCCCAGCTGAGGCCAAACTGTTTCTCTCTAATCTCCTATTAGCTCCCGACAGGGCTTTTTCTTCTCCTCCCAGTAGCCCTTCAGGCTGATCAGAGAAAGGAGAGACACCCAGGGGCCAGCCTTGCTCTGCCTGTGCCTCCCAAACTCAGAGTCTGTCTTCTAAAGTCCTCTTTCCCCGATCCCAGCTCCCAAGACCAACAGGCCAGGAGACCTGCAAGGTCCCTGGCTGCACAGAATGCAGACCTCAGAGAAGCTTCAGCCTCCGGACGCCAGCAGACCTAGGATTTCTCCTGGCCCTGCCTCTGCCCGCCTCATCTCCTCCTTTGTAACACCCAATGAAGGTCATATGTAATGACTGCCACTCCGCGGGGGGTTGGCAGCCTGAGCAGCAGAGAGGCACGTGGGGCCCTGAGCGCCGCCAGCAGCCTGTGGTCTCGCCTGCAGTTCCGGACACCACTGTGACAAGCCTTTGGGAGAAAACACACGGGCCGGAAACCTTCTCAGAACAGCCCCAGGCCTCTCTGTACTCAGGCCAGGCACACTCCTGGCCCCACTGTCGCCACACACTGCTGGCTGGCCACACCGCTCCCTCCCACCTTGGCATGTGGGCCTGGAGGTGGGACCACAGAGCCTGTTATGATGCACTAGGATGCCAGTCAGGCTGGTAGGGACCCTGGACAAGGGCCATCTCTGCAATCCTGTGCCCGGCCCCTACAAACCTTCACATATGTGTAAAGAACTGAGTTCAGGTTCCACTAAGCCCCGAAATGCAGAGAGGGGCCTCTCATCTGCCTCCTCTTCTCAGGAGCTTCCCTGGCCCTAGGGGTGGCAGTGTTCCTGCTGACAGTGGGGCATGCCCCAGGAGACCCCTGTTGGGTCAGGAGAGGGCAAAGGAGTAGATATGTGGAGGGAGGACCGAAGAACTGCAGGGACTTGTTGGTCCGTGTCTCCTTCGTCCCATTCCAGAGAAGCTGGCCAGGCTTCCCTCCTCCATGACAGTCACAATTTCCAAATAGCTGAAGACACCCCGTCACCCCCCACACCAAGCCCATCCCAGTCTCCTTGCCCTGGTCTCTCAGGACCTTTCGCCTGTCAAATCTCCACCCAGGACTCCGGCACAGATTTGGACCTGCTTGCCCGCCTCCCTGTCTTCAGAGGGACCCTGGCTTCCCACCGCTAAGGAAGACACGTGGGTCGGAGGGGCACTTGAGGATAAGGCCTGGCGTCCCTCACCAGCCCTGACCCTGCCGGCTCCTGCTCCTGAGAGACCACTCTGAAATTTCAACCACAGTCACATAGGCAAGTGGTCCACACAGACATGCATCACCCAGGACTTACAGGACCTCCAGGCACACAGCCACAGGGCACGCGTGCCCACTGGCCTGCAGACTTCAGGCATATACACTCAGGGGCCACACACCCACACACGGGAACACATTTAGTCACACAGGTACACAGACACACAGACACACTGACCAAGAACAGACAACACAGGGGTCCCTACTGGGTGGGTTCCAGGCCCATCCCTCTGCCCCCAACACTGTGCCCAGCTCCAGTCTGGTTGTGGGTGGAGCTCCTGAGTCTGGCTGAGCTTTAGGAGCAGGAGTCGGGGATGCTGAAGGGACCTGGCCCTCGTCCTTCCATCCCGTCTTCAGACCTCATAGCTTCCGTGACCCCGGAGGGCCAGGGTCATTCTGAGGGAGGGTAAGGGCTGAGCCAGTCTGACCCAGACTCCCTCCCTGTTTAGTCCAGACGGGCCCTGGCCGTCCCTTGGGTCCCCATTCCTTACATCTGAGGGGCAGAGGTCTGTGGGTTTGGGGCTCTGGAGACAAAAGCTTGCCTGAGGCCCTCAGTCCCAAGCCCTCTGGTCCTGGGAAGGGCAGAGCCTAGGCTCAGATGTAGGAGGGGCGGGAAGGGGCAGGATTCATGGCATTTCCCCTACAGTTGGAAACAAAGGCAGATTCCTGTGTCCAGCATGAGCATTCCGGTCCCACCCACTCAAGTGGCTGGAGCTGAAGGAAATCTCTCTGGCCTCTGGCCTCGCCCAGCCACTCAGCCCCCTCTTTCAGTCTGTCTCGAGGCACGGGCCATTACTTACCCTCAGATCCTGGGGACCCTCTCCTTGGAAGCGGCCGCTGTGACTCCTCAGACTCCCCGGCTGCCAGGGCCTCACAGCGCCACCTCCCCGAGTCCTTTGCCTGTCATCTCTGCCTTTCCTTCCCCAGGCCTGGCTTTTCATCACCCTGGGGAAAAGCCCGGAGCTGTCGAAAGACCTGCCCCATCCAGAATGCTCACCATGGCCCTCGAAGCATCCATGGTGACCCGTTTCACCGGGGCACCCCCAGACCAAGGCCCCTCCCTGCGGTGAATTCACAGCTTCCTTTTCCAGTCAGGGTTGTAGCTCCAGGGAAGTGGATGGGCGCCATCATTCTTACTCATAGGAGCGCTAGGAGATTCTATCTGGGACTAACTGAATAGGACCTAAAGGTTTGTGTATATTATTCAAATTTATAAAATAGGGGTCATACAACAATAACCAGAGGGAGAGAGCATCCAAATGACCTAAACCCCAAAGCTTTTACATAATGCCTGAAGTTTTAAGATGTAAAGGCAGCCACGCCCACAGGATTGAGTTACCTGAGACAAACGTCACAAAAACAAATAGGTAGCTGAAGCTCTGACAGTAGGGAGGTGTCCCCAGTGAGAGAACCTTGGGATGGGTACCGTTATTTCTTGTTATAAACCTTCTTAGGGATTTTATTTCCTTATTTTTCCTTGTGCTTATCTGTGATTTAACTTTTTCAAAATAGCTGCCACATACACTATAGCCCTCTCCAGTGAGTAGACATTGCTTTGTGTGACAGCCCCTCGTGTAGCTAGTGGAGCAGACACACTTTATTACTTTGAGCATGTGAAAGAGGGGCCATGCTGCCGCACACAGTGACCGCCTTGGGTCCCCCAGCTCCTGGTTCAGGGCTCTTCCTCCTCTCCCACAATTCTGCCTTCTCCCTCTCAGAAAACCGATGCCTGGGTTGGTTTCACAGCCGGTAGAGGAGGTGCTCGCCTACTTTGCTGTTAGCCTCAGCGTGCGGTAGAGAGGGGCTACCAACCCCTTCCTGCAGGTGCGCAGGCTGAGGCTGACCGCAGGTGTTGCAACTCCCAGCATGAGCTCTGCCCGTTAACTCTCCTGTTCTCAGTGCCAGGCCAGTCTGATGGAGCCAGTTTAGGGCTCCAAGAAACAGAAGGGGAGGCTCGATCCAGAACTTGCTGCACTGGACACAGGAGATGTGCTGGACAGCTTCCTTAGGTCCTATGTTCAGAGATCCTGGACAGCCCAGCCCCTGTGGCATCCAGTGGCACCTTCTAGCCTCTAGGCTCTCCCGCCCTGTGTTCTTCCCACATCTGGAGCTCAGGGGTGGGCAGGGAGGAGAAAACCCCATCTAGAGGTGATCTGGAAGAGCTGGAAGATAGAGGACAATGGCTCAGCTGCTCAGAGTCTGGGATCAGGCTGGAATTTCCTAGCCACTTCCTGAGGAGTTGACCAGATCTCTGGCTTCTCCACCTTCCCAAAACTAGGTACCAATGAAATCACCTTTTGACCTGAGGCAGGTGACAGAACATGGGGCCAGGTAGTTTCCTGAATCTTAGAGCCAAACACTAGTGGAAGGAACCTTCAGGATTCTCTGGCCTAACTCTTTCAGTATAAAAGAAGAAATCTGGGTTGGAGATTTAGCTCAGTGGTTCCGGCACCTGCCTAGCAAGTGCAAGGTCCTGAGTTTGATCCCTAATAACCACATACAGCAATACCAGGCGTGGTGACTCATGCCCACCAGCAATCAGTACCACACACCACAGTGCCAGGTGTGATAGCTCACGCCTGTAATCCCAGCACTTGGGAGGCAGAGGCAGGAGGATTGCTGAGTTCAAGGCTTCCCTGGAGTAGTGAGCTCAGGGCCAGCCTGAACCACAAAGTGAGACCCTGTTTCAAAAAAAAAAAAAATTATGAAGAATTTCAAGACAACAGTTGAAGAGCGTTAAACCAACTGTGGCACCCTGAATGTCCATACAGGTCATATACCTATTAAACTGGCACTGCTCTGAGCACAGTGATGCTTGAATTTTACTGACAGCTGATCCTACAAGGTCAAGGTCAAGGCATTGCCCTGCCCTCCTGACTGCATGGCATCTGCCATGCACAGACATACAACCTCCACCCTCTGCTTCAGGCGCTGCTGGGAAATCCCTCTGCATACCAAAATCTCCATCAGAGTCCTGGGGGCCTGTTTCTTCTTGTTCTGTCTTCACTGAGCACAGGGAACAGCTGGTCCCTCTGAACGGTTACAGACTTGGACACAGTCTGTAATTCCTTCTCCATGTCCTCATTGGCCTGTGGCTCCAGTGCTTTCTCCAAGTCTGTTCCCCCACCCCAACACTCTCGCCAGATTCTGTGTGCTGTAGGAGGAAAGGAGTTTCTAAAAGCCTCAAAAGAATCAGCCAGGATCCAGAGGGCTCAGTGCCCTGGGGAGGCTGGGGAGATTCCAGTGCCATATCCCACCGATTTTCTCTTCCTCCTTACAAAACCTCCTCCACTTTTGTCTGCCATCCTGTCTCAGATCTTGATCTTGATGACTTCTTCTATCTTCTTCCTTGAGGGGCAGGACTTGAACTCAGGCTCTGGAGGTCCTCTAGGGTCCTAACCACAGCCCTTGTTCCTGCCTCATAGGACAGGGATCCATAGGTAGGGGAGGAGGAGGTTGGCCAGGAGCCATAGCACAGCAGGGGGAGAGTGATTGTCAAAGATGTAGCCACACAGCCATGGTCTGGGTTCTGCAGCTAATGCAGTGCCAAAGTGGCTATTATAATCTTAAAGAACAGATACCATAATCCCATAGTACTTCCTATTGGCTGTGGGACACTAAAATTTGGGTGTGGCAGGACTCTGAGACTTCAAGAGGCTCACAACCAGTTGTGAAGCAGCTGGAGAGAGCCTTGGAGGGTTTCAGCAGAGGAAATGAGTTATCAACAACTGATGCTGTCTGAGCTCTGGCCACTGCCTCCCCCAGTCCCTATTCCTGTCAAAGAGCAGGGGCGGTGTGGAGACCAGACCCGTCCTGAAGAATCTCCTCCATACATGCCCTGGAGGCCTGGCTGACCCCTAAGGTCACTCTATCCCCAGGCTTCTCAGGCCTTAGTGTAGTTCACAGATGCCACAGAGGCAGGGCCTGCTCCGCCTCAGGCTCAGCCAGGGCACCTTTGCGATGAACTGAATAGGTATCGTGTGTTACAGGAGGCTGGCACTGTGCATTATGCCCAGAAGAGATGAGTGTGCTGTAGCACACACAGGCGTCAATCACCTAAGGTCAAAGAAGCAAGCTGCATTCCCAGCAGGTATGCTGACTTCAGAGCATGTGCAAACTAGAAGGCTGGCAATGACGCAGAATGGTGCCCAGCAAGGCAGGGAGCTCTGCCTCCGCCGTCAGGAGGAAACGCGCTGTCTCCCTTGTGGTGAAGGCTGCTACTCCTGTTCCCCACACCTGAAGCTCCAGCTGGACCATCATCGCTGGCCCAGAGGTGCCCCATCCAGGCCTCTGGCCCTGTGCTGGTCACTAATGGGGAAGCCTTGGGCAGAGAGAAGGGGACAAGGGGTGTGGGGAGGGACCGGAGGAGAGGGAAGAATTTGGGCCAGGTGCAGAGCCCTCGAGGGAGGGCGAGGCCAAAATCTGAATCCCATCAGCCACAAACTTCCCTCCCTGCTGCTCTGATCCTCCCAGACCCAGAGGGACCAGCTGGGTCGAAGGAGGGGAAAGGACAGGTAAATTCCTTCTGCTGCCACCGTGTCCTCCTCCAGGTGCCACCCTGCCAGATGTCACTAGCGCCCCCCCCCCACCGTTTCAGCTGTGGCTTCCATAGCTCGGGCCCCAATCCCACAGGACCCCCAGGGCCGGAGTCCAAGGCCTGGCCCTGGGGAGGGCGGTGGGAGCTAGGGCGGGGGCGCTGCCCCGACCCCTGAGAAGGGTGGCCCAGGGTCCAGAGCAGCTCCAGGGGCCCTGTCCTGTGGCCCTGCAGGCAGCCCGTCGGCGCTCTGGCAATAGGAAATGGTTTATTAGGAGGGAGTGGTGGAGCCGGGCCAGGCAGGAAGACGCTGGAATAAGAAACATTTTTGCTCCAGCCCCCTTCCCAGTCCCGGGAGGCCGCAGAGCCAGCCGCGCCGAGAGCCCCTCCCCGGCCCCAGCCCCGTCCGGGGCCGCGCCTGGCCCCCAGCCCCGTCGCCAGCCCAGCGCCCCTCCTCCTGAGACTCAGGTCCTGTCCGCCGGCCCAAGGGTGAGTTGAGGGCGGCGATGGGATTGGCGGGACGGGCAGGGCCACATGACCCCCATCCCGAGGGGCCCTTCCTTGGGGGGTCAGAGAGGTGAGAGCAGGGCCGGCTCCCGTACTCAGCACCAGCTGTCCCTCGCCGCCCAGTGAGTACATCGGCTCAGTCCCCTCGGGAGCCTGGAGCCTGGAGCCTGGAGCCTGGAGCCTGGAGCCTGGGGCCGGAATCAGAAACCTCTGCTCCTGCTGTGCGAGCTGGGCCCTCTCCCTTCGCTTTCCTCTGCCGTCTTCATCCCTAAAATGGGCGGCAGCGTCGTTACCGATGAGCTGGCTTGGGAGCGAGTGGCCACTTCCCGGCAGTTGAGCCTCCCTTGTGCCCAGACTACCTCGGGCAGTTCCTGCGAACTCCATCGCACAAGCCTCACCCCAGCCCAGCATGGTTGCCTAATGCCCGTGCCAAAGGGCATCCAGGCAGTGCCCAGGCTGTGAAGCCCAGCCTTTCGGTCTGCTCTGGGGACTGACACCCTGAGACCCCTGGGCTGGCCACCGGCCCCTCTCTTCTTCCCCACAGTTAGGTATGTAGTGGACAGAGGTAGCCCTCACCCTCTGGGGGCAGCTTCTGAGTTAGGGCTCTCAAATTGATCCACTGGTCCCCTAAACTGTCTTATTTGTTACTGGTTGTGAAAAATAGCTACCATTTATTGAGTACTTATTATGTAAACACTTAGATATTTTCCTGGCCACAACCTAGCCGTTAGAGGGGTCATTATGCCCATCCTACCAGACAGAAAACAAGTTCAAACGTGAATAACTTGTCCAAAGCCCCTTGGGTGATGTAAATAGACTGGCTGGGGCTTTGGTAACATTTATTAAGTGCACTAATTAGTGTTTGGCTGAATAATTTCTACTACATTATACCTATGAGGTAAATACTACTGTCATTCTCATTTTACACATAAGGAGAAGCCTAAGTATAGAAAGTTAAGTAATTTACCCCAGTCTCGTAGCTTTTGATCACAGAGGTAGGACTTGAACCCAGACTTACGTGATCCAGAGCTCATACCTCGATCTCTCGCTCTACGGTATAATTCCCCTTATCTGCTTCTTGCTTATCTGCACTTTTGCTTTTTGAGATTTCTGTTATCTGCAGTCTACTGTGGTATTGAAATTTTAAGTGGAGTCAGGAATGATGGTACAGTCTTGAAATTCCAACCATTCAGGAGGCCAAGGCAAGAGGATCACAAATTGGAGGCCAGCCTGGGTAATTTGACTACAGCTATCGCAAAAGAAAAGCAACAACAACAAAAAGGGCTGGAGATGTCAATGATAGAGCACTCTTGGATCTGATCAAAGGAAACTTCCAGGAATAAATAATGTATAAGTTTTACTATGTGCACTAGCGTGATTAGTGTGGTGAAAACTTGTGTGGTTACCTTCCCTCCCATCGGACACGACTCCTCCTTTGTCCAGCGTATCTGCTGCAGGAACTACCCTGCCCACTAGTCACGTAAGAGCTGCTACGTCAGTGAGCAGACTGACCACAGGCAGAGATTTGTGGAGCAGAGGCTCAGATACTCAATATTTCACTTCACAGTTTCCCCAAAGCGCAATAGTTGTGATGCTATCAGTTTGAATAGAGAAGCTACACAGCACCTCCTTTAAATAAAAATAGAAGGGCTGGGCACGGCGCATTAGGCAGCACTTGGGAGGCAGAGGCAGGAGGATTGCTGTGAGTTCGAGGCTTGCCTGGGGCTACATAGTGAGCTCAGGGCCAGCCCAAACTACAAAGTGAGACCTTGTCTAAAATAAAGTAAATAAAATGAAATAAAAAGAAAGGCCAGAATTTAGCTCAGTAGCTACTTGGCAAGCACATGGTCCTGAGTTCGATCTCCAGTACCACAATAATAATAATAATAACAACAACAATAACAACAACAACAGAGTTAAAAGGAAAAAGTAAAATTTTTTAATAATATAATTATTATGGTATATTACTAAATATTGGCAATCTTTTGCTTGGCCTACTCTAAAGCCAAATAATTTGATCTATATTAAACTAAAATAGTTATAAATTTAACTTTATTGTAGGTGTGTATGTATAGGAAAACACATATGTATATAGGATCTGCTATTTTATCCGTGGTTTCAGTTATGCACTGAGGGTCTTGGAACATCTTCCGCTTGGACAAAGGAAAATTCTGTTGTGTTCTCTCTGTCCTCTGCCTGTGACTGTAACGTTCAAGCTTGTTTTGCTCCACTACCTGGTTGTAAGAGGCTAATAGAACGACGTGAGAATTGGAAGGGCAGCCCCATGTGAACAGCAGGTGACTCGGTGAAGGGTAGAGTGAGGCGAGAGGGCTGTGTTTGGGCTGGGACTTAGCTCAGTGGCGGATACTCACCTAACATGCACGAGGCCCTAGGTTCAGTCTTGAGTACAAAAAAAAAAGGTCAGGGGGAGAAAGGAAGAGAAGAAAGATGGCTGTATTTGACATGGTGTTTTTTCTGCCCTGGGATGGGTGCTGCTATGCTAACCCCTGGTGCTGATGGGAGAGGGTTTTACGGCCAGATTGCAGGCACATCCCTGCACTGGTCCCCCCGACCCGAGGGCAGACACAGTTTCCGGGTAGTGATGCCATCTGCACAACTAACAGGAACAGCGTGACCTTTGGTGACAATAGCAGTGGGCAGTTTAATGTCTGCTGAAATGTGTACAGATTTTTCCCTCCCTTGCAGGATTCGCCCAACTCCAAACAACTGGAGGAATAACAAGAAGCAAGGGAGAAATTCTTATGAGCAATTTAAATTCGTGAAGGCACATTTAGCGAGTATGGGCAAGAAGCTTCCCGTCTGGAGCCCCAGTCCCTGCACTGGACTGTTCTTAGGATGAAACAAGATAAGCCTTAACTAGTACAAGGAACGGGTTAACTATCAAAACTATTTAAGCTCACATTTGAAATTAATTTTAACATTTGTTATTTGTGGCCAACAACAACGATGCTTTCTGTGTGGAGGTCTTTTGTAAAGTTTGGTTCAGAAGTAAAAGGATACTGCTAGGCCCCAAATGGCTGTTTGTGCTGCAGTCAAATTTCAGGGTGAACCTGAAAAGCTGTCTCTCCGGCCGGCACCCTTCTGTACGAAAGCTCACACAGGCTCAGTTAGGAATTGGACAGTCCTAGTTTCCCGGGATTATCCAACCTGCAGTGAGTTCTGCAAAGCTTCCCACTCTTTCCAGCCCTGCCAATGACGAAAACAAGGTCCTATCCCCACCCCTGCTCCACAGCAGCGTCACCGAGTCTCTAGCCCTGTGCTTAGCTGTGGCTGTCTCTTCTCTCCTCTGTGGCAAGAGGAGTGGGGGTCCCTTCCCTCTCTGGCCCATTCTCACTCCCCAGTGGGCTCTGCCCAGCAAGTCAGACGTATAGGAGCCTGTCTTAGCTGCATGGAGGACGCGGTTCTCAAAGTGCGGGGCCTTCACAGCCTGCTCCAAATTCGCCGAAAATGCTCTCAAGTTCATGTTGCTTGCCGGTCCCAGGTAGACTGAAGGCGAATCTGGAGCGGGGTGAGACCCCAGGATGTGCAGAGGACTCTGACGTGTGACGGGGCGCAGGGGTGGCTGGGCTGGGAGATGTCAGGCAAGTGAAGCTCAGCAGAGGACCCTAGAAGGATGCCAGGTGTCACCCTGGACATGAGCCCCGTGTTCATTCCCGCCTCTCACCCTCTTCTCAGCCAGTGTCCGGGAAGGTGCAGGCTTCCACGGCTGGCTGGCTGCCTGCTCCCCAGGAGCAGATTCGGCTCTCCTGGGGTTCTCTCTCCATCTAGCTGCTGGCCCCATGTAGAATGCCAGAGTCCCCACTGGCCACCAGGAGGGACACGAGGCAGGAGGTGAGGCAGAGGCTGGGAACAGCTCTGCTTCCTCCCCCAGCCTGGGCCTCTTGGGCAGAGGAAGCCCAGGCAGGAAGGCCAGAGCTGCCAGGAGGCAGAGGCTCATAAAGCACCCCCAGCCCCAGCCTCCCTCTCCTCAGAGCCCCAAGCACCTCAGGTCTTCATGTGGCACCCGGCGGGAAGTCCTCGGGGCTGTCGATCCACCATCCTCCTCCTTTCTTTGGGAGAAGGGGCTGGGGATGGTCCTCACACACACCAGGCAAGTACAGCACCGCGGACCGTACTTCAGCCATGTTCTTGTTCTAAAGCTCCGGGAAGTGAAGAGTAGGGTGGCCTCTGAAGCTCTAGTTGACCTGAGACCTGAGCGGGGCACTGTCACGCTCAGTGAGAATGAACTCCCCTGAACCCTCTGCGTCAAACTTCTGGCAAAGTTTCCCCCCAGCCAGCCACAGGAGGCCAGACACTCAGTGTCTAAGCGCGTTTCACTTCCTCTCCCACGTCCCTGGCCCTCCCTGACCCTTCCCCAGGCCCACGGTGAGGGAGAGGTGGCCGAGAGGTCCCCTGACACCTGGAGTGACCCAGCACTGTCCACACTATGCCCGGTTATTACATGGTTATTAATGGGCGTGGAGTCGACACTTGCTCCGGAGACTTACTACTGCTTAGTCCTGTCTGACCCTCAACAAGCCCCCTCCCGCGTAAGCCTTGGTCCCTTCTCTAAAATCAGGGGCTGAACCTCGTGATTTCCCAGGTGTCCTCCCAGGACACCGTCACGTGGGCGTCTCAGGCCCAGGTGGCTCCTCCAGACCCTGCAATGGCCCCACCTCCCCTGAGATCTGCCCTTAAGTCCCTGCTTTGCGTGACTCCCGTCTGTTCTATCCAGACCCCAATCTAAACAATCTTGATTCCTGTTCCTGGCTTGGCGGGACCCTGAATGGCAGGAAGTGAAGACAGGAGACTGTTTATGTTTGAGGCAGCCAGGGTTAGGGGGGCACTGGGAAAGGGGTGGGCAGAGGTGGGGTGGAGGTTGAGCAGGGTGAGCAGGAGGCAGAGGGCACAGGGGACTTCTGAGGAGGTGCTCCCGGCAACCCAGCCCCGATCTCTTCGGCTACCTCCAGTCTGAGGTCAGCAGAGGGGCGCAGGCCTGCAGTGCCTCAGGCTCCCCGTCACGCAAGCACGGCTTGCCACCCTCACCCCTAACAGGACGGTTTCCATGGGGAAGTGAATCAGGACTTCCCTTGCAGGCCCCGCCCCAATCCCAGATGCAGGGAGTAGAGAGGTGGCCTCGCGGCCTCCCCACAACCAAAAACCTCCCAGCGATTTCCTCCTGGCAGGAGGGAGCGGCGGCCAGCAGCTGTCACATCTTGCAGAACTTCCCTTGCTCCTCTCTGCAGGGACGATGACCTTGGCCCAGCCCAAGAGGAGCCTTCTGATGCTGCTGATGGCCTTCGGCCTGACCCGGGGTGAGTACGGGAGGGCAGCTGGGAACCTGGGCCAGAGGTGTCTGAGAGGCTCCGCCCGGCTCCCCTCTGCGGGACTGGCTCTGAGGCGTGGACGCAGAGGACGGGAGCGGGCTGAAGGTAGCGCCGAGGGGCCCAGTTAGGCTTAGCTCCCAGCCGCCCAACTGTCCTCTGCTGTTGGTCCTCCTGCTGCAAATCTGCAGGCTGCTGCTCCAGCCAACTCCAGGCCGGGAACCACATCTGGCTTCCATATGGGGTGGAGGGAGTGGGGTGTTGGCAGGGAAGCCCGAGAAAGCCCTGGGGGCCGGAGGCCAGTGTAGGCCTGGAGAAGCGGTCCTGGGACCGGGCAGGGCAGAGGCTTTCCTGTGAGTCTCCTGCGACCCTGACGAGGGGTAAGGCTCTGAGTGAGGCGAGATCAGAGGGTGGATGTACAAGAGCAAGGCCCAGAGGGGTGACGGAGCGCGGTCAGTGGCACGGAAACTGCGCCAGCTCACCTTGGGGCCGCTGTGCCGAGTGGCTGAGGCTGGGTCGTGTCTCAGGGAACCCTGCCCAGCCCCGTCGGAGGGAGCAGGTGACCTGTACCTGTGAGAGCCCACACTGCGAGGAGGCCACCTGCCAGGGGCTGTGGTGCACAGTGGTGCTGTTTCTGGACGAGAAGGGCCACCGTCGCCAGTTCCGGGGCTGTGGGAGCCTGCACGAGGAACTGTGCTGGGGACGTGCCACCAAGTTCGCCAGCCATTTCTGCTGCTCTCACTTCTTGTGCAACCAGAACATCTCCCTGTCGCTGGAGAGTATGTCCAGCAGCCCCAGCAGCCCCTCCCCATCTTCTCAGACCTGCCCCTGCCCTGCTTTGCTCTCTGGGGGGTGAGGGGTGGGGGGTGGGGGGTGGGGGACCAGAATCCTGGCATCCAACTGGCACAGTGGTCTGGCGTGAGGGCAGGGAGCTGGCCTGGTGGGAGCTGGGACTCAATACACATTTCCTCCAGCCAGCCAGACTCCTCCGGAGCAGCCGGAAGGAGATACCCACCTGCCTCTGATCCTGGGCCCCGTGCTGGCCTTGCTAGTGCTGGTGGCCTTGGGTGCTCTGGGCCTGTGGCGTGTCCGGCGGAGGCGGGAGAAGCAGCGAAGCCTGTACAGTGACCTGGGCGACTCCAGCCTCATCCTGAAATCCTCTGAGCAGAGGGACAACATATTCGGGGTACAGGTCTGGGAATTTGGAACTGGGGTAGAGGGCAGGGCTACAGGAGCCACAGAATCAGAGGGGTCAACCAGATATTATAGCTGGCTGGGAGCTGGGCGAAGGGGGAGCGGCAGGACACAGCGGCAGGACCCATGTGGGACAGAGAAGGGGCTCATGACCTGGACAGCCTCTCAGTAGCTTCTCGGCCTCCTCAGGAATTCCTGGAGAGCAGCTGCACCACGGGCAGTGGCTCGGGGCTCCCCTTCCTGGTGCAGAGGACAGTGGCCCGGCAGGTCACCCTGGTGGAGTGTGTGGGTGAGCAGTGGGGGAGCCCAGGGGATGGGCCAAAGGGCTCCCACAAGTCTGGGAGATGAGGAAGCTCTTGGCTTTCAGAGTAGAGTCATCGACAGGGCCAGGGCTGGGTCAGAGTGGGAATTCTGCTGAGCCAGGAACTGACCGGAAGTGGACCAGGGTGGGGTCCCTCCGAAGGATGGGGGTGGTCTGTAGTTGGGTTTGGGTCTGGATTAGGTTATGTGTAAAGCCAGAGGCTATGCACAGCATCAAGACGGGTGGGGGCCAGGGCTCTCTGTGCCTAGTGTATAATCCTTGCCCTCCTTTCTGGCCCCTGCATCAGGAAAGGGCCGCTATGGCGAGGTGTGGCGGGGCTTATGGCATGGCGAGTCCGTGGCTGTCAAGATCTTCTCCTCGAGGGATGAACAGTCCTGGTTCCGGGAGACAGAGATCTACAACACGGTGTTGCTCAGACACGACAACATCCTAGGCAAGGGAGACAACCCCGGGGGCAGGCCTGGGAGTCTTATCCCCACCCTCAGGGTCGAGGCCCTCCGGCCTCTGGACATCACCCTAATCCTGAAGGGCTCTCAGCCCATCGTCAGCCCCAGTCTCTAACCTAAGACCTGAATCCAGTCATCTTCCACCCACCTTTGCCGTGACCTGGGCCACTTCCTGTCCCCCAGCCCTGCCCTGCCCCCAGCCAGTGCCGCTCTTGCCTCGCAGCCGTGGGCTGAGCCGCGCTGACCCTGCTCCACACAGGCTTCATCGCCTCCGACATGACCTCCCGCAACTCGAGCACGCAGCTGTGGCTCATCACGCACTACCACGAGCACGGCTCGCTCTACGACTTCCTGCAGCGGCAGACGCTGGAGCCCCAGCTGGCCCTCAAGCTGGCTATGTCCGCGGCGTGCGGCTTGGCACACCTGCACATGGAGATCTTTGGCACACAGGGCAAGCCAGCCATCGCCCACCGCGACCTCAAGAGCCGCAACGTGCTGGTCAAGAGCAACCTTCAGTGCTGCATTGCGGACCTGGGTGAGCTGTGCAGGGCCGAGGCAATTGGGTGGGCGGGGCGCGGCTCTGGCTGCCCCTCTCCTCTGCCGTTTTCCGTAGCGATGGGTGGCCGCAACTGCTACTGCTTTAAAAACTTGGAAAGGTGTTCTGTCTCATTTCACTTCCAAAAGTGCCCCACAAGTTATTTTAGCACCCTTCCCGAGCCGATTCCTTCCATCACCCACGCTGGAGTTGGGAGAAAAGGGACAGAGAACCAGGAACCTGGGTTCTCATTCTAGCTTCACTATCCACTTTGTACCCCTCCTGGGGCCTCCAGGTTCTGGTCTGTGAAATGGGCACAATAAAGACTGCCTTGCTATTCACATCGTGCTAGGTTTTCAGGAACCAGACACACAGTGTAACTGGGACAGTGGGTCTCCCTCTGCTACTGGCTCCCCGGCCATGTCAGGGCATGTCTCCCATGGCCCACCCCTCTTTGCCTCCAACCGCTATCTATCCCCACCCAGAGGCAGTCCTGCTGTGGGCCAGGGGAAGTGGCAGGAGTAACAGGCCTCATACCTGCAGGCCTGGCAGTGATCCACTCCCAGGGCAGCGATTACCTGGACATCGGCAACAACCCGAGAGTGGGCACCAAGCGGTACATGGCACCGGAGGTGCTGGATGAGCAGATCCGCACTGACTGCTTCGAGTCCTACAAGTGGACCGACATCTGGGCCTTCGGCCTGGTGCTCTGGGAGGTCACTCGGCGGACCATCGTCAACGGTGAGGCCCGCTGTGCATTGTGGGGAGGAGCAGTGCAGATGGGACTTCTTGCCACGGCTGGTGCCCACGGCCCGAGGGATTGTGGCTGGACCTCCTGGCATTATTTGCTGCCGCTCACCAGCTGGCTCAGCTGAGTGACTTTTTAAGGTTCATGTGGTCTAGGAAATGGCTGTGAAATCTTGGGTTAGTGATAATAGAAACAGTAAGAGCTAACAGTTACTGAGATTCAGTATGTGTCATGCCATGTCCTCTATAGAAATCACCTCATTTAAATCTCCTGTCTGGACAGGGAAGTAATATTGCTAGTGGTTAAGGTTTAGGTTTGGACTGCCTGGGTTCAGTTCCAGATTGTGCCATGACTGCGGAACGTGTATGTGGCCTCTCTGGGCTTCAGTTTCCTCATTTGTGAAATGAGAATTAAAATAGCTTCATTTGTTGAGAAGTGAAATATTTGGAACAGCATCTAGAACTCAATATCCATGGCCATTGTTGTTATAACAGAATATGTGCTTGACGTAATATTATCCCCATTTTTTTTTTCTTTTTTCTTTTTGGAGACAGGTCTTGCTTTGTAGTTCAGGCTGGCCCTGAGCTCACTATGGTGCCCAGGCAAGCCGCCGCGAACTCAGCAATCCTCCTGTCTCTGCCTCCCAAGTGCTGGGATTACAGGCGTGAGCCACCATGCCCAGCATTATATGTGGTAACCGGGGATCGAACTCAGGTCCTTACGCTTGCGAGGCAGGCGCCGGAACCACTGAGCTAACTCTCCGGCCCATATTATCCCCATTTTATAGATGAAACTGAAGTGCAGAATTACAGCAGGCTGGAGATGGCTTCAGGGTCCAAACCCAGCCAGTCTGACTCTGGGGCCAGTGACCTTTTTCCACCGTGACACTTGAACCTTGTGGTCCTTGATTTACTCATCTACAGAACTGCAGGTTATCACTGCCTCGGGCTGTCTCTGTCCCCCGTGTGCTGACCGTGACTGGATTACCATGGAGGACGCTCGGGCAGCCCTGTGCCCATGATGTCCAGCCCAGGGCGGATGGGGGATGGCAGGTTGAGAACAATGCTCGGGGCCTGACTGGCGCCCTGCTCCTTCACAAAAGAAATGTTATTCTGAAGCATCTACCACTTGCCAGCCTCTTGCCAGACTTCATTTGCCCTCGCTGGTCATGCGCTCAAAGCCGAGACCAAGGTGTCACTAATCCCCGAGGAGGCTCCCTAGGAACCCCAGTCCCGGGCTGGACAGCCAGAGTGCGCTGCAGGCGCTGGCGCTGGAAGAGAGGACACACAGACAGCCGAGGCCCCTGGGCCAGCCTGCAGGCCGAAAAGGAAGGACTGGGAGGAGGCTGCCCGTAGGCTGCTGGGGGGGCCTCTGTCACCCCACACAGACTCACAGCGCATTATAAACACTGTAATCTGGTGTCAGCCCCGGCGCTGATTAAAGGCTCATTAGACACGCTCAAGGCTCTGCGCAGCCCTGATTAGGGACGAGCTGCACAGGGGCGGCTTGGAAGCCTGCCACGGGGAGAGCAGCTGGCGAAGGCTCCTCGAGGTTGTGGCCTATGTGGCCACAGCCCCAGCTCAGGGCTGGGGAGCACGATGGGCATGGGGCCGCCGCAGCTCCACAGAGCCCCAGAAAGCTCCTGACGGCTCTGCATGTGGGCTGACGTGGGCCGGGGTGGCCAGTGGTGGCCCACGCCTTTCCTTGGACCAGGGTAAAAAGTCCTTTCTGGAGAGGTGTCTTCTTGGCTTTGTTGCGGTTCTTACTCAGTAATCAGTTAGCTGCCCTCTTTCCAGTGGAGCCTGGAGTTCAGAAGCAGAGCTTTGGTGTCAGATTTTTAGGCTTAAATCCCAGCTCTGTCGTTCACTACCTGTTGATCGTAGACACATTTCTTAGACTCTCTGGGCATACTTTCTTGGCTTACGTGAGTACTGGGTGCCTTTCTTGGCTGTTGTGAGGATCTGTGTAGAGCCCTTAGGAGTGGCTAGCATTCAGTACAGATTAGGTGTGAAGGGGCATCAGGGATAGTCAGACAGGGCGGGAGGACACGAGCCCGAGTGGGAGTCAGCTGGGGAAAGACAGGAACAGAGCTCGCCTGGGATCCAGGGACGAAGACTGGAAACTGGACTGTGCCATACCAGCTACGTGACCTTGGGCTCAGCTTCTCTGAGCATCACTTTCTTGCTCTCTAACATGGAGGTGATAACAGTACCTGTCTCGCAGGGTTGTTGTGAGGACAAAGAGGACAGTGCATATAAAGTGTTTATAGCACAATGATTGACTTGTGGGAAGTGAAAAGCAAAGGTAATTCTTACCAACAGCAGCACATGTATTTAAGTCGTAACTCTCTCAGGGACAGCATGCCCGGACAATGAGTTTCCTCACCCCATGGACAGAGGTTGGCCAGTGCTGTCCTCTGGGTAATATGTGGCCTCCTTGGGTTCCAAGTCTCATCCCTCTCAATCTCCAGGTATTGTGGAGGACTACAGGCCACCCTTCTATGACATGGTGCCTAATGACCCCAGCTTTGAGGACATGAAAAAAGTGGTGTGTATTGACCAGCAGACTCCCAACATCCCCAACCGGCTGGCTGTAGACCCGGTGAGGCTTTTACTGGG